>JALPQI010002837.1:0-87956 GCA_025490895.1 Thaumatotibia leucotreta | reverse complement strand
TACCATACTGCAACACTCACCGCATATAATTGGTCTTTCTCACGAATTTATCTTCTTCACAGCAAAATTTGCTTTACTATATAGTAAATAAAGGTAATTTTGCTGTTCCGTTTAACTCTACACGTACTCGTATTGCTATACTTGGAATTCTAGACCAACCGTAAGAGAAATAGGATTTAAGTTTCAGATGAAACTTTTGCAATTAGGAGTTACATTACGTGTATTTCCGTTGTTATGTGTTTATTGAAGAATTATATTTCTTATATATGGGTGATAATTCATTTTAATTTATTGGGGCGTTAATAACTTTGCTACGCCTTTTCGGTACTGGAGGTAAGGAGGTATCAGTGTAATTTACACACTAGAATAAGTTAAGGGAATGACGCGTTAAGACGGGATCAGTGCTTGATAATGGAGACTTAGGCCCTCCAAAACATGTCACGTAGTGACTAAATACACATAAGTTTAGCTATTTTATTATATTTACACGTATGTCTCACGATAGTTTAAATTCATAAAAATATAATTATATTCTTCATGGTCATTTTTAATAATCAACACTGTTTCAAGGGTCAGCCACAAGCGTGTATATATCACTTCAATGATGAAATCAAACGGCAGAAGGTAAATGGGTGCGGCTCCACTGAGGCGGAGAGGAGCGGAGATGTACATAATTGACCAATTACAATCTTCAAATTCAAAATTCGAAACACTGTCATGCGGTCTCATTGGCCAATTTTGCACATCTCCGCTCCTCTCCTCCTCAGTGGAGCCGCACCCTTAACATTGGGTGGTCCATATGCGTTTTGCCTCCGGCGTTGAACAAAAACATTGAAATGAAGGTAGTAAACGGTGACTGAATACGCGAACATCGCACTCCCAATTAAGACATTCATCCAAAATATAACCAGTCATTTCAGTGTTCAGTCGAGTATAAAACAAAAGCGGAGCAGAAACAAATGTAGCGCGGATGGTAATGAACGCGATCCATCCGTTACGCTACTCCCGCGCTTGGCTTATTTGTATTTGTTTACCTTTTGTTTGTATCATGCTTTATCCCAATTGACAAAGGAACTTGCTTCTTATCCTCAATCAGCCTTGTTTTTTCCAATAGGTTTTTATATAGCACTAGGAAAACATATGGCTCTCTAATGATAAGCGAACCGTGTTACCTTTGTTGTTCCCGTTACACGATTAAATACGCATTTCATATATATGTAACTTTTTATCTTAGTTATATGAAAAACAATTTGGTTCAATAGAATTAGCGATATTTTTATGTAGATGAAGAAGTACCGTAATACTTTACGTGTTGATATGGACGAAAAACGCCATTCAAAACCCCAACTGGTTTTTTAATCTATTCTAATAGATTTCAGTGTATTTTTAATCTTTGTAAAATTGAATCAGTCACTGAATAATTTCAATGATACACTTCATAAATAAGCATTGTAATTATGTACCTATACATAAATAGGTACTTACTTGGTCAAATATCACATAAAATTAATTATAATTTTGTTACGAATACTTGGTTATTTTACATCAATTTACATGAATCAATTTGCCGAATTAATAATCAAATAATATTTTAATTGACAACGGTTGTCGAAATGTTTTTTTTCGTTTTCCAATTTAATGTATTCATCTATAATTTTTTTTTCCTACTGGGAATTTTTTTCAACAAAATCATCAATCATTCATCATTTCGTAAGCACTTAAAGTGACAAAGCTATGAAATAATGCACATCGTCGTATTACCAGAAAAATAGGTTAGGTTAGAACTACGATACTCACCAAAATGCAGTGCTCTCGGATCAGTATGTTTGGGTAGGATAGATCAGAACTGCGACCGCCCCAGAAAAATAATTTAGGTTAGGTTAAAACTACGACCTTCGCTTTCAGAAAAGTAGTTCCAGATAGAATTGTGACCGTTACAGAAACAAACTGCACCCCGAAATGTATGCTATTAGGTTAGAACTGCAAAACCAAACTGCTTTAAAAAAAAGTAGTTTAAGTTTATGTTGCAACATGGTTCATACCCACATGTTGCGAATGTAAGCGAGAGCGTTCTCGTAACCCCGCCAAAAAGGCGACTAGGTGGCATATGGGGGGGTTTTTTAGTGGGTATACCGTAGGCCTCATTAGCCACGGGAGTCCCACATAACCGCTCGGGTCCCCTCCCGCACCCGGGCGGTATGCGTAAAGCATTTCTCCCCCCTAAACAAAAAAAAAAAAAAATGGTTCATACCCACATAAAAACAAACTGCTCCCAGACAAGAAGTTTAAGTTTGGTGAGATTTGCGACCCTCACAGGAACGAACTTAATCCCTGGAATGCCGCTGTCATAAATTTGATTGTGCGTTTATAGTATCGTCCAAATGGCTTGTGATGGATCTGTCACTAAGCACTCCAGGGGCCATGTTTTTAACGTGAATCGTTGTCAATGAAGTAATATTCGAATAACCGTGTGTCTATGGTCTGTAAGAAGGTTTATACTTTACACCATTACCTTTTTTATGGTACATAGTACGAAGTAGACATAGGAAAACATAACAAACGATCGTTTGTTAAAATATTCAAGATACCTACCAATGTTTTGAACTGTCAAACTTGAGCCAAATCAGTGAACTTTCAACTGAAATTTCATAAACAATAGGGAAGTGGCTAATGAAATTTTTGTCTCGTTAAAAACTGTAGGAAAATGGATGAGATGTTTTATTGCCGAGGGTCATTAGGGTAGTGAGTGGTTCGTTTTGAAGCAGGAAACAACATGGAACTCTGACAAAGTTGGAGATGACATTTTAAACAATGTCGATATAGTGCAATGCCTACCTGTTTCCTTTTGCCTGTGCGTCTTTATAAGCTGCCTACTCAATAAGTGGGTTTGGTCAATGATATATAAGTAAAGATACGTTATACTCTAACAAAATGAGCGAAATAAATACTTCACATCATACACCTACGATTAATTGACAGTTGACATACACCTATCTTCATACTTCAAAATGCGTAAAAGAGATGGCAAAATACATATACTCGTATTTAATAAATAAAAAAGAGACAACTAGCATTTGACAATTGCGCGTGCATTCTTAAGGTTGTTATTGATAAACATTGTTTCATCTCTGTTACTCTTGATCTTAAACAGCATAAGCTTGTCTTTTTCTCGAAGTCTTTCAAAAACGTCAAAATGGCGTCCTATTTATTTTCAATAAATGGTAAAATTGAAAAAAAGATATAATTCAGTTTAATTGCGCATGATTTTTGATGTTAAGGGCATTTTTGCATTTTATTTCGTAGTTTTCACTATTGTATAACATAAACATGACATTTTAGGGCGCAATTCATGTGATTTGCGAGAACTCGGCAGTGGTACACACCTCACGGTGGTCTGAGTAGAACTAAGAGCGATTGTTAGAATTATCACAATCTGCGCGCTTCAATTTTAGAGTCGGTGTAACATATCTTTACTTATTATATCATCGGGTTTGGTTTGACTTACATACATAAGCTGAAGGAGGAATATGTATTCAAAAAAGTTTTAAAAGGTTTTATTTTACGAGTATTAGCAGGTAAACATTTCCGCTACTAAACGGTCAACCTTACCCCATTAACAATATGCGTCTCCTAACTTAGCAGGCCTCTAAGTATTGTTTGTCCCTTTCATCCTTATAGACATATGTATAAGACCGAAAGGGACAAAAAATATTTAGCGGCTTGCTAAGTTAGGAGGCGTTTATAAATAAGGGGGTTAGATTATAGTTGATCGTCATTTCAACGAAAGCTAAAGTTTGAGAGACCGGTATCAAAAATTGTTTATTTCTGAGCTATAGATATATTTTTATGCTTTGTAAGAATTTATTTACAACGTATATATATTATCCATAAGCGGTTTTGCGCTACTAGGAACTAATTTCTAAAGAATATCCTTGGTATATAAGTCGGGCATGTTCAATGAAATAGATTTAAAAACCATTGTGTATACACCCTGTCACAGAGGTAGATAATTAATGTGAAAGCTGCAAGGAACCTCACATCAAAAACACTTTGACATATGAATAATTTTCATGTAGTATAGTCAATTCTGGGAAGGCAATAAGACTAGTAGAGAGCAGCTCGTGTTTGTATACGTAAGCCGCTCTGACGAAGCCGGTGAAACAAAACTTTATTTAGCAGACGAACGTCTAATACAGACACGAAAGTTACGTAATAGTTTTTTCATACCACATGCCGAATTATATATCATATAAACCTCACCGAAAGCAAGATATTATTTCCCTTGTCAATAGTACATTGTGCATCAAGGGAGGTGAAGTGCGGAATTACTAACAAGAGTGTTAGAAGCCCGACGCTGTTAGGCGGAGGGCTTTTATGACTCGAGTTAGTATTCCGCTTACCGACCGTTATGCATACGATGTTTTTAATCACACTTGCCGACAAAAAAATAAGTTTTAAGACATACCTAATTATTAAATGATGTACTGACATTTCTATTACTCCCTAGGGAATTTCACTTTTCTATTACTCCCGCTGCGCACGCAAACAATGGCGCGCTTAGGCAGCAAGTGTGATGAAAAAATCTATAATTCCTCGCTGCGCTTGGGAGTAAAACTCGGAGTCCTTCGTTACATTCAGGATTCAATGTCGCGCCCGTGACATAAAACGATGCTGTGTCCCCTTCATGTCCCTATAACCTACTATTACATTAGCGCATGAGAATTTAATAGTAGCTTTATAACATTCTTTCTAGCGCTGTAAGCGCTTACAAATTTTATTTGTTCCCGCAGTCTTTTTAGTGTTTTACTTTATCGTATATTTTATTATAGTTCGATAAAAAAAGGTAAAGGGTTTTACATCATCGCTCACGTTAACCACGACTGGATGCCACGATTTTATCAACATTTCCCCAATATAAATAACACCTTTGGTTAAATCTCCAGGAACGTTAAGTCTTAGTGTGTCTGGCTTAATTCTGATGTAGATAGAATCGATATGTGAATACTTAAATGTACTTAATATAGGAACACACAAAATAATTGGTAACTGATGTTACAGTCTGGTTTACTGCTGTGTGGATTTACCCTTTTACAAAAACCTATTACGAATTATTAAAGAAGTCAGACAGAACAGTGTTGGAAAAACCGGGCAAGTGCGAGTCTGAGTCGCGCACAAAGCAGATGGCAGACGCTGGAGAAGGTACCGGGACGACTTGGACGCGTATCTAACCGGCTAACCAGAGATTTCTCAAAACCGAGATGAATAGAGACTACGGGTGAAGGCGTTTTTCAAGTACCTACACAATTCAAGGGTTTAATCATTATAATAAATTAAATAATGCGTTTTTCAACTCCGTATCAATCTTCTGTGCTCCATGGCACAGCACGTCAGAACGCGGGGGCCGCGTAACTGATGACGTCGTTACCGGGATATTATTTTAAAATCGTTCTTACCGAATTAAACTCTTCCCGGGATAGATTTACGGCCCGTTTTAGATAGAGTCGAGTAATGGTGACTTCCGAAATAAGATGTCTTTAATTATGAAATAATATTTTTAAATTAAGAGATGCTTATGTTAAAAAAGAGGCAGAACAAACGAGAGAAGCTTGCTGCTTTTGCAAATGGCTTCATGAATATTAGGGTGGATCGATTTTTTTATTTTTGGAAATTCATAAAATAATCTTTATAGATCGATACTTCGTGGCTAGAGAAACAAAAAATATTATGATCATTTTTGTATTTACTTTTATTTTGTACTTCGTTTATAGGCCCAAAAGTCGACTCTATTTTTAAGGTTTTTTTAAGAAAAGTCAGTAGTTCGTGGATATTTTCGGTTTTATTTTTATGTAGAAACAAAATAACAATATTTGTCATAAATTTAGAATTTGCACAATTTAATTATATGAAAATTATAACCAGTATCGGCAAAAACTGGTTTTCAACTTTGAAGCTCTTGGGGCAGTACTTGCCAAATGAATATCAGAAAAAGGTATATTGTTAAAGAATGTTACTTTTTACGACTATCATTCTATTGGCCGGCGGTTCCAAAAATCCGAAAAAAAAATTTTTTCCCATACTTCAATGTATGGACCAAAATTTTTTTTCAGGATTTTCTGAAAGGGCCGCGTATAGGAATAACCTGTCTAAAAAGTAACTTTTTCAACAATGTAATTTTTCCGATAATCATTCGGGAAGTACTGCCCCAAGAGCCTCAAAGTTGAATATTATTTTTTGGAGATACTGCGAACAATTTTCATATAATGAAATCACACAAACCTTAAATTTATGAAAAACAATCCTATTTTGTTTATCCATAAAATTAAAACGGAAAATATCCTTGCTCATCCGAGTTTTCTTAAAAAAACCTTAAAAATAAGGCCGATCCTCAGGCTTCTATATGGGGTCCATAATGATAAAATATCCAAAAATGGTCATAACATTTTTTGTTTTTCTAGCCGCATAGTATCGATTCGTAAAGATTATTTTATGATTACCCGAAAATAAAAAAATCGATCCACCCTAATGAATATAGCGCAATGGGCTAGTTGTTTTTTATCTTGAAACTAATAAAAGTAAATAAGACAAAGAATCGCATACACATATATAATATATAGATTTAAAAGACCACCACATAAGTAGAAATCTTGCCTTACATGCATTTTAAAAAAGTTATCTATTGACGTCATCAGCTACAGTCTAAAAGTAGTTTTTGTACATATGCAGATATTTCATTCATTAAAATTAATAAAAAATAAGTTCGTAATGAGGCCGTGTGGCGGCAGTAAGAATATATTTGTCACCACCCCAACTTCTCCTGCGGGTGTCGTAAGAGTCGACTAAGGGATTGAAGTGTCACTGATCATTATTTGATAAAAGGTTGATAATGGGCAGCAGCGTCATTATAATACGAGCACATTACTGCGATCGCCAATCTGCTTGCCCAGCGTGGCGATTATGGGCATTTATCTCCTAATGCGTCTATACGCATAGTTAATAGGCTTACGTCCAGCAGTGGACTATCATCGGCTGAGGATGTGAAGTACGTATTATAAATAATTTCCAAGGTGCAATATGCCCTGACATTAAGCTGAATAGAGGCAAGAGTCTTTCTCGAGGGTCTAATTAGTTTTTAGTAATTATATAATTATACAAACAACTGTTGCGAAATACTTATAATATTCATGAGCGCAAAACGAATTAGAAAAACTATTTAATTGGTGCCTACTTCGTTAAAATAATATTAACCCTGTTACTTTTATTACAGGGTAAACATGGGATTTGTTTCAATTTGAAACTTAAACTCTTTATTTTAAATATTTTTATCAAATTTATAAATGTTCGCTTAAGTATTATCAAAATATTTAACAGTGTCCTTCAGACAACTTTGGGAGAACCTAACTATTTCGGTAAAGTCTTCTTTCACTACTAAGTAGTAGGTATATCTATTGTTATACAGACTAGTTAGTTACAAAGTCTTGCATCAACTATTTTGATAATTCGAACAAATTGTTTTAATCGAATACTTGAACTGAACTATTTTAAACTATTTTCAAGTGCCCCAAACATTGGCCAAACGTGGACTCCAAAATTTTACTTGAATCGAGCTTGAGCTTTGAACAAACATTGGTGAATCCTGTCCATGGTATTTGCTCGGTAGAACAGCTATTCAGTCCCAAAATCCGGGTAACGGCTAATTCTGCTTTGGCATACTCGTAGTTTTATGTGTGTGGTTTAACCCTTTATAGGGCAAGATTTTTTTTTGACAATCTTCTTGATTTTTATTTATATAGTAGTTAAACATTAGACTAAGAAACTATTTTTTTAAAATTCCTGGAAAACACCGGAAAAACGAGAAAATTGGCGGTATATATTAAGTACTTATGTACATTAAAAGTTGTTAGCTTTTATTACATTCGTAGTATTTGTTGATAATTATTTACGTCCGTATTAGAGTTACACACTGAAACTATCAAAAACACTGTCTTAAGTTTTACGATCACAATGTTTTGGCCTACAAGTTTGAGCATCTCGGGTTACGCGGCCCAATATTAAATATGATGGTAAACTTTTTAAAAAACAGGCACCAATCTGTTGTCATAAACAATGGGTCGACAAAATCTGACATAGGTGGTGTAGACATTGGAGAACTCCAATGTCAAGGGGTCTTCTTTAGCTAACTTATGCTTCTTAATGCAAGTAAACGACTTGCCAGAAGCGGTGGACGGAAACATGTTTGTATTCGCTGACGATGCATGTGACATAATAACTGCTCAGAACATTGACTGCTTGGAGACATTGATAGCTAGGGACGTTCACAAACTACTTAACTGGTTTTCTGTGAACGGTCTAGTTCTCAATGTTGCAAAGACTCAAGTTCTCCATTTTAACTTAGGCAGTAGGCCACCGAGACCTCTCGCTATAGTTATTAATAATACCACTCTGCCACAAACATCGTCAGCTAAATTCTTAGGAGTAACCATAGACTCTGGGCTAAAATGGGACATTCAAGTTAAATTAATTTGCGCTAAATTGTCGGGCACCTGCTTCGCACTAAAAAGGTTATCACTAATACTTCCGCTAGCCCAAGTGCGAAGCAGTTATTTTGCCCTATTCCATTCAGTCCTGAGCTACAGTCTGGAATTTTGGGGAATCGCCGCTGACTGGCACCACGCTTTTGTCCTGCAGAAACGGGCTGTCAGAATAGTAGCAGGCGTCCCTCCCGGTACACCTGCTCGACAACTATTCATATCGCTGCAAATTATGACATTGCCGTCGCAATACATTTTTAATATAGTAAAACATGTTAGAAAAAATATTGACTTTTTTCCGCATCAGACGGGTAACCTAAGAGACCTCAGAGTTAGGAACAGAGGTTTGCTTGAAATACCCAGATTTAGGCTGACCAAGTCTTCCAGAACAACCTGTGGCATAGGTCCAAAATTATATAATGCTATTCCGAATAGCATTAGTATCATTATAAATAATAATATTTTTTTCAAAAGATTGAATAAATGGCTCGTGGACAATGCTTTTTACAGTGTAAATGAAATATTGGACATTTAAATATTATTTTATTTATTTATTTTAATCTAACTTATGCGATTTATTATTATAAATTTAGTATTAGGTAGTATTAAGTTAGCATGATCATTTTGAAATCTTGTAATTTGAATCCTGACTTGTAATATGTAATACTATTATCAATAAAGAATAAGAATATGAATATGAATATGAATACGATTATTGGTTGACCTATTTTTTTTGTCAGGCATTGAAAATCGCAGGTTATATGAATTCTGATGTGAATTACTAAAGCCTAAAGTCGTTGAGTTTTTATGAATACACGAAACTAAATCTTTAGTAAATCTTAATTATTTAATATTTTCTTCGGTTACCGCGAGGATTACTCATGAAATAAAACTATGAAAACGGATAAACTCGCGTATATTAACTAATTTTAACTTCATTCCGACGTTTCGAACACTTTACAGGGTTCATCCACATCCAGGGTCATCTGCAGACCACGAACCCTGTAAAGTGTTCGAAACGTCGGAATGAAGTTAAAATTAGTTAATATACACGAGTTTATCCGTTTTCATAGTTTTATTTCTTAATTATTTAATTTCTTTATTGAATTAAATATGTAAGTTGTGAAATATACATGTGCAAAGTGTGTTGCTTTGCACATATATATTATTTCAGAGGGCATGTAAGGTGCATATCTAGTTTAATGTGAAACGGAACGCAACTTAGTAAGAAAGAGATAAATTGTTTGCAAGGAAATGAGAGGAAAAAGGGATGAAGGAATGATTGAGTGAAAGAGATTAATATAGGATAAAGATTAATATTAGAAAGAGGTGGAAATGAAAGCATTATGGCCGAAAACGTTGTTTCAATTCTTACAAATATATATGTGTTTTCTATAGTATTGAAAGTCGAGCTTGGAAGGACCCGAATACCACGAACACTTGGACGTGCATTGTTTCACGGCCCCAATCGGTTCGGAGCGGAACGACCCTCTGCAAACATCAGCGTATTGAGATATTTGAATAACAGTACGAATGTTCGGCTTTTTGAAAATACACGTATACTATACCAGTTTTTTTTTTGTAAACGCTGAGTGACTCCCTAAGACAAGCAAAAAGGGAGTGAATGTATGGGGATAAAGGGTTTAATAAGTGTAAACCGAATATCCATGAATTACTCGCTGGTTTGACATGGAGTTGAAATTTTCTGTAGGTACTTTAATACTTGTTTTGGAACGTACTTGTTTCTTACGTGTGCTACGTGCACACATACGTCGTACAGTGTACCATAGAGTGCTAGGAATATTTGAATGATTTGGAATCACCATTAAAATTAATTTTCCACAGAAAAAAAACCTGTCTGGTCAGTTAGGTTTAGTCAAATATCTCACGCCTTGCTACTATACATATAATAAGAAATTTCTAGAAGACTTAAAAGTCTAGGTCTTTTTATACAAATGAAAACACCAGCCAAAACATGATTATGCTTGGATCTTTACTAATGAAACCAAATAAATTATCCTATCATGTCATTTGACTTTCTTTCTTGGCAAATACAAATTTTTACAATGTTGGATATACATGAAAAACTTAACTATCTGTAATAAAAACCTATAATTAATAATAATAAACACATATATTTCAGACATGGCTGAAAACTACCAGAATTTCCGAAATTAGGAGACCGATATTTAAGTCATCTCTTAATTATTGCAGACATGGAAACAATTTATTAATTTAATACAATCAAGCACACAGCTGTTTACGATAGCACTTCAAGAGTAGAAAATTATTTACAAGTTAAGACAGTAGTCAGGATAAATTCTTTACGTCTGCGTACAATAAGTAACTCTCTACGTGCTGAAAATGTCAATATCAATTACACACCATGTAACGCAGTTAAGTATTTAAAATCATTGTTTTTAATCATTTTACTGAGAGAAATACAATAGCGCCAATACCCCATACGTGCGCTACATTTCGTTGAAAAATACCATAGTCATATCAACAATTCAGGAATAATTATATGCAAAGCACATTTAAAACCCAGCGTTACGAATCCCAACAGCACCTCCGCTATCAAATATTGTATAACTTCCCATGAGGATTTGTAGATATGGGTAATTATACTAATTATAATTGTTTTGTCAACCCTCAAAACCAGCATTAGAATTCGGAACCGTTTCACAAACTACCCCAATATATCCTGCAAATTACTGCGTCCGTCTATGAGATAGGATTAGTGTATCCGAATCGGAGGCTGGAACCTATACAACATCTCCAAACCTCAAATTCAGTCAAAGTTGAGCTTTACGCTTCTAGCAATAGGGTGTTTATAGTTGATAACCTAGTTTTCTACACGCAAATAGCACTTGATCCTGCTATCTCCACGGCGCTTCCATTCAGTTGGTCACACTGCCTGCCGAAGGGCGGCCGCGTTTGCCCTCTTCTGAAGTTCCCGCGTAAACAATCGGGAAAACTTGTTCAAATTGGAATTCTAACATCATCGACAATTCGCTTTATGTGTGCCAGTGACGGATTTTAGTGTAGTGAATAAAACGAAAGTATACAATTAGTGTAGGAAGTGGTATTAGAATTTTAGTGTATGTTCAACGCAATGCTTAAATAGTTTTCAATAACAATATCTAATCTTTACCTGTATCTTCTACGGATTCACAAAATATAAGCGAAGGTAAGATATACTATACAGTACTATAGATTTCACTTAAATTAATTATTGAGTAGTTTGGATTGAGATTCTCGAGATAAGTATATTCTGATATAGTAGTTATTGGAGTTACATAATAATATGGTTATAGAGTTACATACATCAAATGCTCAAGCAAATTAGTGAAACCTTTTTAGTAAAAGGTTACACTCTTTCGCTCAAGTACCATAGGGATGCTCAGATACAAAATGTGTATAAAATACAAGCAAAGGACCCCGGGCCTAAAGTATGGAAAATGTGGTTTCAGTCAAATCTTCTGAAATTTTGATATGTTATAGATTTCAGTGCCCTGAACAAAAAACTCTATGGGTGCTACCACGGTTTCCGAGTCCCTTTCCATGTTCTGCTCGATTTTGTACCAGATAACAAAGTAGTACTTAGTTCTACTTCGGGTCTTTATTTAAACAATTGACATTAGTTTGAAACTTTTTCATGATAATGCTGGTTAGATAAAGGCATAAAACGTCTACAATGTCAACTTCATACTTACGTGATTGACTTGTCGTTTATAGCTAAATGTGTTATTCTATAATAATACCTAAGTATTGTAAAATATGAACTCATTCAAACATTAGAAAATAATTATGGCGCTACTTTTAAATAGAGGACATTGCTTCGTATGTAATAAGGCTGTTGTTTTTCGTGCACTGCGGCGGATACCTACCAGAAAACAACGAAGAAAACATTCAATCTGCTATTTCGTTCAGAGAATCTATGAACAACATGCCGGCTGAGTTCAACAACGAGTCCCGTGTGTGTATTAATTGTGGCCGATTGCTGAACTCAGCCGGCATTGTATGTACACGTTTTATGTGTTTAACTAACCAGCATTATCACAAAAAGGGTTCAAGCTAAACTCAATCGTTTAAATAAATAGACCCGAAGTAGAACTAAGTACTACTTTGTTATCTGGTACAAAATCGAGCAGAACATGGAAAGGGACCCGGAAACCGTGGTAGCACCCATAGAGTTTTTTGTTCAGGGCACTGAAATCTATAACATATCAAAATTTCGGAAGATTTGACTGAAACCACATTTTCCATACTTTAGGCCCGGGGTCCTTTTATCTTTAATTAATGGTCAGTATGGTCATCGATGAAATGGAACATTTTACTAAAAAGGCTCACCTTTAATTAAAAATTTTATCAGATTTTACAACTCTTTGTTTAATTTTGGTGATTGAGTATTTCACACAGGATGATTTAAATATTTATTATTTTTATGTCTTAAATCTTCATACAACTTTAATGATTAAAATAGGTAACTATCAATTACCATAAATGTTATCATAATATTTAATACCTATAATTTAAGTCAGTTTGTATCTTTGGAATTTTCAATTATGAAATATTATATATAATAATATTATATAATTATTGGTCGTATTATATATTAAAAAAATATTACTCGTAAAATGCGTTACTTACTGCATGCAGGTGAACATCACACTAGAGTTTTATCCATAATTTTATGCTATAGGTATGCATACCTATATAAAAGTATAGGTGTCCACAGCTAGATCGATTTGTATATGTTTATGCCATGATAGGTATATTATGACACAAATTTGAACTCCACGGATATTTTAATAATATTTTGAAATAATAATATCCGGTTGGACCTGTAAATAGCTTATTTAATAGCGTATTAACAGTATCTCAGCATCTGCACTTCGTTTCGGAGAATTTATTTCAGTATTTCGATTTTAAGCATCATGTATTGTGGACTCCATTGACAGCATGTCAGAATTTAAATTTGAATAAATTTTCAAGGTCATGCATTTAAAGGTTTAATGACTCGTAAAAAGAGTATTGTACACAATAGTGTTATAATATAACTTAAGGATCTCGTGCCTTACTTAGTTCATTCAGCAAGCTTCATAGCCTAAACAGGGTACACGACTGAAAAGCTCTCTATTATAAGACGATTGTGTATAATACTATTATGGATGTATGTGCTCTTTCATGTTCACTTAACAAATTTTGTTAAAAGTTTTGCACCCAAAGTTCCGATCACTAGTTATTAAACCGATACGCTAAAATTGACCTGTCAGGCTAATTCAAACTTACAAAGCTGGCAATTTGATTTCCATTTGCATCATTGGCAGGCTACTGCCAATAATGCAAAATGTCATTCGAAATTTATTGGAGCAATCTAGACTGTTTGATGACAGCAATTGGAACTGTTCCATATATTGACAAAAGATTTCATTATCAATCTAGCGCAATGTCATTCGATATTCGTATAACTAAACTCATTAGACAAGATATTATCGCCGCCCGCGACTGCCACCCGCCGGCCGCCACGTTTTTAGTTATGTTGGAGCATTTGTTGTGGTGAGTAGATGCTGGCTCAAGATGGACGATTAAGGGCAACAGTAATTTATACGATGCACAAGACAACCATTTTATAACAACAATATGAAAAATAAAGTGTGAGTAAGTTTTTTTTATTCAATATTAATAACAAATCCTCGTCCTCTTCCTCTTGAAGTAATACAATTTAAAAATAAGGTAAAGTTTTGACCCGCCGCAGCTACATCTTAAAACACCGAAACAGTCGCTGTCGGCGGCGTCCAGACGCTAAACGCCGTGGGCGGCGGGTCAAAACTACCGTAGCCTAAAAAAAGCTAAAAATGCCCCCAAAAACAATTGTGCTACTGAGCCGCGATGAGCAATATAAAGCGCTTTTCTTAACACCTCGTGGAATTATGTTATCGCAACATCTTTGACAAATAGGCTATGTCCTACGTAGGCGATTCAAAGCGACGAGATTTATGAAGCGATTCGATGCGATTAAGTCGCGAACGTATGCGATGACCTTGTCCTACGTGCACGCAAAAAGTCCTATCGATCGGACATTTTCAATAAAAAAACGACACGCTATTCGTGCGTCGCAACTCGATCGCGTGAAAATATTAAACGAACTGATCGCGTTCGCTTCGTGTCGCGCCGCGTCGCTCGTACATCGCGCCGGGGTTAGTCACGTAAGACACTTGTATTAGCTGGCGGCTGTTTGATATTATCGCGTCGCGTCGTGTCGTGTCGCTTCGCAACGGTATCGCTCACCTAGGACGCCGCGATAGAATATAGACAATCAAAACTTCGATGGACCAATCACGACTACTTTTAAATTGCGATAGGTTAATTTATGGGAATTCGTTAGCATGACGTATCGAACAGCCACCCCACTTTGTTACTGTTGGTAGCATTTAGTATGACGTGCAGCTTCCATTATTTCTTGTTCGTTGAAGTTAAGCTTTTGAAACATTTGATGAGAATGGAGCAGATAATGTAACAATTATGTTCGAGCGTAATTTTCTTTCATTCGCATATTTTCACTGTATTTTTAATAACAAAACGTTAATCCAAAACGGATATACTCAAACATTTAGGGACATTATGTGTATGTGTATTAATGTGTAGTATATGTACGTATATGTATTTAATATTTTAATTATATGTGTATTGGATGTATGAGTTTATGTTAGTTGGTATAATAACAGTTAAGTTTTTGGTATTACTCAAATATACTCTCCACTGTACACGGTATGTTTGCCTATCTTTTGCTTCATATAGACGTCTCCTTTGCTCAAAGGTTAACTGGAAGAGATCCCTTACAGGGATAAGTTCGCCTTTGTACCTGTCAAATTCTTTGTAAAAATTTGTATTTTTGCCTGTATTTTGTGTACAATAAAGAATTTACATACATACATACATACATACATTATTTATAAATTTGCGATAAACTTCAGCAGCAATCACACCTCTCTGTCAAAAAGCCTGGCCTCTGCCGATTAAAGAATCCGCATCAATTACATTGTTATTGGTCTACTTAGGAATCAACCCAGTTATTAAAGAGAACTTTGGTTATCAGACGTGGATATATTATTAGCTATATAAATATAATTTTGTACATATTTTGCTTCAAATACCTATACTAAAAACATTCATTGTTTTATTCAATAAAAATCCATTTGTACCTAGTTCTTATAGTTTCCTATTTATTTACACCGACAAGCCATGGCCTAGGTAACAGAAGCGAATAGTTTCTTCTTATTTAAAGCGATCCAACTCCAAGAATAAAATAAATGTTATTCTGTAAAATGTTTCGAAATATTTTTAATTAAACCCAAACTCATTTCTATTTCTCGAACAAGGCGACCTTAATCGCATCGCAGCTTCGCAGACAGGCTGTTGTCTAAACTGATAACCCTAAAAATCTGGACTACTGAATGTCTGTTGTATCCTTGAACCAATCTATACCTGCGAAAAACGGTCATTCTAAAATGTCTAGACATTCTAGATCTAATTACCGTAGCCGATTCTTTTTCAATCGAAATTCAGTTCTAAATTTCCCGTTAAAATGTCACTTTTTTCAGTGTCAAAAAAGTGATACGGTAATTTGTTTTTGGTTTTTACATTTTAAGAATGACCGAAAAATTGTTTTGAATAAGTTGTAATTCATATTTTTTCGCTGGCTAGTCAAAAGCAATCATAAACAAGTAAAATACCATTCATTTTATTGAAATCCTTACCTAATTTACGTGTCACTTTGGGTAAAATTCTCATAAGGAACGCCCGTTATTCAAGCAAAAACAAATTGTCAACGCTCACGACCTTTCATTACACCCGCTTTCGTATCTCGGCGGCCGTTGTACGGTAAGCTACAAAAGGTACTACGTTTGGTCCTTCACGTGCACATAATAGAGTTGAAAAGTATTAGATCACATTTCTGACTGACTGTATTAATATTTTCCTGTGGTCTTAAATTGGATTTTATTAACTTCATTTATTAAAATGAACTGGTTAGATGCGATAATGGTGTAGGGTGATTTTTTCTGTTTTCTTTGAGATTTTAAAACTGTAGCGGTAGGTACCATGACCTTGCAAGTATCGGTAACTTTAGGTTTTACTCGATACGTAAAGCTTAAACGTAAAGGCCATGGCGCTCGCTCCACTATGTCGGTGCGAGCGCGATAGAATGCATTACGTACCTACCAAGTAAAACCTTAGTACCTAAAACCTATCTACTTAAATCAACCTATCTCAAAAACTTTTAGAGATATTTCGATCAAACCGAAAATAGTTAAAAGTGATTATTAAATGATGCCATCTGTTTAACTAAGAGGCATAAACGGGTTTAGACTTCGTCAAATGAGTAACTAATTGGATTGCTCTCTGATTATTAGTTAAGACGTCTTTCATACATAACTTGCTTTTCAACAACGTTAGACAACGACGAATATAGCTTGTTTATTTATAATTTTAAGACCTGCTTCAGTGGTTATGGAGATTGCATATATATATGTTGTTATTGACTTTGTTTATCGAAGTGACAATACATCATAAAGAATACAATATGTAGAAGAAATACAAATTCAAATTTTGATTAGCCAGTAAGTAAGTAATATACAACATACTCCCCCGTAATCAAAATAAAGCTATATGCGTAAGCCCATCCCTTCTACACAATTCTGATGCTTAGTACGTGGTAGCGGTTTGGTAAGCATGTCAGCCCACATCTCCAAAGTAGGAGAATAAACTACATTAACCACATTATCAGATAATAAATCACGTATAAAATAAAATCTGGTATCAATGTGTTTGGTTCTGTTGTGGTGGACTGGATTCAAAGCTAATTTCTGGGCAGATTGAGAATCATTATATATTACAACGGTTGACAACTTACCAGTAAGTTCAAACTGCAACCGCCTCAGAAATACAGCATCCTTCGCCGCACTTGTTAAACTAATCAGCTCCGATTCACTTGAAGATAACGATATGGTGGGCTGCTTCTTACTTTCCCATGATATAGCTCCACCGGCCATAGAGAAGAAAAATCCTGTGTAGGAGCGACGGTCTATAGGGCAGTTTGCCCAATCTGCGTCTGCATATCCGTATAGACATCCGCCGCCTTTCCTGTAACTAATGCCCAAACTGATAGTGCCTTTTAAATACTGCAATACCCGCTTCGCGGCATTCCAGTGGCTTTTATCATATTTCGTATTAAATTGACTTAAATATGATATCGTGTGAGCGATATCTGGTCTAGTATTTACAGCCAAAAACATAAGTGACCCAATTAAATGTTGATATGGATATAACAAAGAATTGTTTACATTACCATCTTCACAGGGCAACAACTTTTTCATTTCTAAAGGTGTAGGCACTGACTTGCATTTTGTCATATTATACTTCTCAAGTAACTGTTTAATATAAGTTTCTTGAGATATTTTAATTTCATTAGGCGTGCTTGTAACGTTTAAACCTAAATAATAACTTAACGGGCCTAACACTTTTAAGCTGAAATATTTGTTTAAGTCAAATATGACGTTGTCGAGCGTATTATTTTCTTTATAGAATATGACAATGTCATCGACATGAAAAGCGAGTATTATAAGCTCGGTACCAACCTTCTTAGTGTAAATGCAGGTTTCAGAAGGAGTTTGCTTAAAACCTAAACAATGTAAAATTTCTGTTAACTTTTTATACCACGCCCTTGGAGCCTGCTTAAGGCCATAAAGCGAGCACTTTAAAAGGCAAACTTTACCTTGTTCATCAGGTTTAGAGAATCCTTCCGGCTGACTCATGTACACCTCTTCCTCCAAATCCCCGTAAAGGAACGCCGTGTCTACATCTAAATGATGCATCTTCATACCATTTTCTATAGCTAATGCAAATAGCATGCGCAGAGAAGAATTGCGGACTACAGGAGCAAAAGTTTCAGAATAATCAATACCATACGTTTGATTGTAACCTTTGGCCACTAGCCTTGCTTTATATTTAATAATATCCCCATGCGCATTTTTCTTCAACTTGTAGACCCATTTGCAGGGTATTACCTTTTTATCTGGTCTGTCAACGAGAACCCACGTATCCTTCTCAAGCAATGATCGGTACTCATTTTTCATAGCTTGATGCCACATATCTTTTTCTTCTGAATTCATAGCTTGTGAATAGCTTGTAGGTTCATCCATTAGCTTAGGGAATGAAGACTGCATACACACACAATTGGCAGTAGACTTAGGTTTTCGGGGTCTCAAATCGTACCTTGGTTTCAACAACTTCAATATCGGACACTTCTTCAGATGGATGTGTATTAATGGGCTCAATTTGCTCAACTTCAGTGATAGCGTTATGCCACGGTACAACCACATCAAGATCAGATTCATAGGTTTCTGATATACGAGTATGTGAACTATCCATATGCGTGTCCTTATAACTGGTGACAGGACCAGGTGCTAGTTCAATAGAACTATTTGAAGAGTTCTTTTCTGAACTTGAAATAAGAGGTACATTTGCTGGTTCACAAATATTCGCTCCAGACTTATTATTACCTTTCAAATCACGAAAGTCATTTTCAAAGAAAATTACATCTCTGCTTTTCACGACTTTCCTGGGATATCTAATATCCCTAAAATAGTAGCTTCGTGGATCTTCTGAATATCCAACGAAAATGTGTTCGGAGGCTTTCATGTCTAGTTTCTTCCGACTACTCTCGGGGACATGTATAAAAGCTCTACATCCAAAAACACGCAAATGAGACAGATTTGGTTTCTTATTATACCACATTTCGTATGCCGTCTTACCTTCAAGAGCACGGTGGGGCGATCTATTCTTAAGATATACAGCCATCTCGGCAGCATCTTGCCAGTAGGCCGGAGAAAGACTGCTGTCAGAAAGCATTGACATGACTTTCTCCATAATAGAACGATTCGTTCTTTCTGCGATCGAGTTCTGTTGAGGACTATAAGGAACTGTTGTTTGATGTTGAATTCCTTCAGTTTGTAAATAATTCGAAAATTCACCGTTAACATATTCTTTTCCATTATCACTCTTCAATATCTTAATCTTGGCTCCCGTTTCTCGCTCCACAGTTGACTGAAAAATACAAAACTTTCGCTTTACTTCAGCTTTTGAAGAAATAAAGAAAACAAAAGTCATACGAGAAAAATCATCTATAAAAAATAAAATATATTTATTCCCTTGAAATGAAGTTTCTGGCAAGGGACCACAGACATCTGAATGAATGAGTTCTAGAACTGATGTTGATCTTTTATGTGAAACCTTTTTAAAGGGCTTCCGACTTTGCTTACCTTCAATGCAAGAGATGCATGGTTCTTTGTCGACCGTTGTGTAGTCCACACCGACTGCGTGACCTTTCTTCAACTGGTCCATCCCAATGCGGCATAAGTGACCTAAACGTCTATGCCAGAGCTTAAAGCTAGAATCATCGGAATGAGTCTCAAATGCCGACAGCTGACGAGGTGGATTTACTGTACAGTCTAAAGAGTACAGTCCACCACATACAGAACCATGTAAAATGACATCACCTCTACAAGAAAAAGCATCAGAATCATAAAAATTACAACCAGTTTTATCAAAAACTACGCTAAAGCCTTTATCTACTGCCTTCTTTACTGAAATAAGATTAGACTTCAGGTTCGGCACGTGCACCACATCCGTTATCTTCTTAACAGCAGTATTTTGACCACTACTAGTAATCGAAATATCTCCAACTCCTTTGCTGGGTAATACATCTCCATTTGCTATGGTAATATTCCCCGTTGAAGAACATCTGACATTTTCCATCCAATCAGCTCTTGACGATAAATGAGCCGATGCACCCGAATCTATATAGAATTTTTCATGCTCAAAACCGTCATTGACATTCAGCGCGCACAGAGAACTCTTATGATTGACGGGGTTTCTCTTCTTATCCTTTTTAAGTGGACAATCTGGCCGCTTGTGTCCTGGTTCCTTGCAATCATAACATACTATAGGCTTCTTTGGTTTGGACGATGATGAAGGTTTACAGTGGTTCATTTGTGTTCGAAAAGCAGTATCAGAGTTATCTAAAGATGGCTTATTTAGTTCATTCAGTAACTTTGTCTTAATAAGGTCGACTGTAATATTAATATTAGAATTTTCCAAAGCCATTACTAATGGTGCGTACTGAGGACTTAAGCCTCCTAGAAGAATTGCAGCGATTGAAGCATCTTCTATTATTTTGCCTATATCGGCTAAATCTTGCACAGTTGACATAACAGCATTTATGTACTTCTCTATATTGGAGTCAAAATCATCAAGACAGTACCTGTACAGTTTCCGCTCGAGGCTTATGCGTCGCCCTAAACCTTTGTCCTCGTACGCAGACGACAGGGCATCCCAGGCCTCCTTGGCTGTCTTACATGACCTTACATGAGTGATTGCCATACCATCTACTGTGAGACATATTTTCGATAACGCCTTTTGATCGTTACGTAACTTCTTCTCAGCACTGATATCGTTACCTGCAGGGTATCCGACGATGGTCTCCCATAATTCTTCATGAATAAGTGATGAATAAGGTACATACGAATTTTGAATTTCCAAGATGAATATCCCTCTCTGTTTATAAGTGGTTTTATTGCACCAAGAGAATTGTTTGACATAATTAAGAGTACAGCTGTTTATTGTCACAACAAAGAAAAAATGAAAAATACGTAAACAATTAAATTTTCACGGATTTTCATAAAACATACACGCACACGTTGGAAAAACTTGCCGATTCGCTTCTAATACGCAAAAATGCAGTTTTAAACGTATAAATCCAATTAAAAATAAGAATTCGTGCTGATAACGTATGTTGTTATTGACTTTGTTTATTGAAGTGACAATACATCATAAAGAATACAATATGTAGAAGAAATACAAATTCAAATTTTGATTAGCCAGTAAGTAAGTAATATACAACAATATACAATAAAATGATTGAATAGTTCACCTCACGATAATCCAAATAATATATACCAGATATACCTACCTACGTACTAATGCTTAAATTTATGTAAGGGTGTATACACAATACTATTATTGTTGTTCATGTAGCTACATACTACAAAGATAGATTTAACGAAGTCCTATCTCTAAATGAACACAAATATTTACCATGTGCAATTTGCTAAAAACAGTAATAATCTAGCTATCGGGAAACGCCAGGCCAGAAAAGAGATAGATCTCAACTACCACTGTAAAACTCAAACGCATGCAAATGACCGGCCAATTAACATCTGCCTGCCCCGCGATAGCTATGCAAAACCGAAATAAATCCCTCGGCAAGACGCCGCGATCCTGAACTCATTCTGGATTCTGCTCCACGACGTAATTCGGACAGATCAAAATACGGTACTGGTGGAACTCGAAATCGAGAAACTGTCGATTAACAAAAAAGTGACTTATATTATTTAGTTCATATTTTGATCCACAAACGATATGTTTTTGTTGAAATACAAATCAAGCTTCGACTGATCAATAAATTGGCTACATTTCATGAGAATTTTTTCATTAACACGTTCAACGCCGGTGACACAGCGTCTGTGATCAAAAAGTTCTGAATCCTATGCCAGTGACGCGCATACGTGATCAAAATAACAGTACTCCAGTACCACTAGCATAAATCAAGTACTCAAACTCAAACTCATTTATTTGCCAGAATTCACGTACATAATAAAGGTCTTAAATCTAAAAAGTACTCCTATGCCAGTGGCATTGAAGTACGAACATTTTTGATACTACAAGAAGTGTTGAGTCGCCGGCATAGGAATACCTACAATAATTTCGGTCACACATGCGCATCATTAGCATAGGAGTTCTAAATAGAAAAATTTACATCGGTATAGTACGACTTAGTGAAACAGTACGTATTAAAACACAAACATTTTTATTAGTGTAGAACCAGACACACCACCACTACTAACGCTGGCTAGCGGCAAGTAGCAGAAATAGATTAAGTACCGAAGTCCTCGCTAGATGGCGCAGACGACCGTTTAGATGGCGCTAACATTTGTTCGACTTAGATTCCATAAGTAGCCTCGTTGATTTTTGTATTGTTCTTGACGGTTGCCGGCTCACTGGATCCTATCTAGCTATTACTAGACGATCTGGACGGTTCCTCGACACGTAATGTCTGCCTACTTACCAATGGGTCATGTTTCTTTCGCATCTCTGTAATCCGTTTTCATTAATTTCCGTCATTTCGTGTCCTGTTTCCGTAAATGTTTCTTCTTTTGTATTTGATTTTGTATTCAGCCATTTGTATTATAATTATGTAATTCGTAGTATAGTATTATTACGTAATAGTATCTCCTTAACTCCATTCATGCCCACAGATTGGATCGCGGATCGACCTGTCAATTTGTCGAGTGTTGCTATGCTAAAAATACAAATGACGCCAATGTTCCAATGCTCGACCAAGGCAGGTTGTGACCGATGGAGTTATTGGAGTCGTATTTATTTGTTGTTGTTTGTTTATTATATTAAAATTTAGTGTACTTGTTTATATATTATTGTTATGCGTTGTGTTGTATGTTATGTCATGTTACCTGTCGTGAATCCTTCACTTAATGGTCTCATCGGAAGATCAGCGCTGGCTCACGCCAGCAATATGCTGAGATGAGACCATTTCGTGGCACCTTTTCTTTTTCTTTATACTGTCATCTATTTTGTCCTTGTGTGTATGTAATGTGTGTCATGAATAAATTATTTTCTATTTCTATTTTTTTCTGTTTCTAAAGCCACGCTGTAGTATTATATCATCGACTAAAATAAAGAAAAGTGTATACGTTCGAAGTCGTCTCATTCCATCCCGCTTCTGCCTGTGCGTGGTTACTACATTAGCAATTTACAGTTAGTGAATATTATGGTTTTATATTAACACTATGTAGATAATTTTCTAATATAAAGCTTGCACCACACTCTCACTCTCACTTTTCTCTTTACCCAATAGGCGATTGACCTGGTATGAAGTCTGCAAAGTGTAACTTTTTCCTTTTATGAAACAAGTAAGAAATATTATTCTTGCCGCCTTTTTAGTAAATTAGAATGAAATCCAGTCAAATCCAATGGTAGGAGCCAAGGTTCATTCAAATTCCGTGGCGCTATTTGAATTGGAGATTTTACAGCCTTTAATCTAAACCGGCGGCGACAGGGACGTGTGCCGCTTTCCTACTAATTACCGGCCAGATGCTCCGAATAACAGTTTCTAGAAACCCCTTGTCAGAAAAAGGGGACATTAAAACTAGATCAAATTCATAGGAATCATACTAGCAATGACTTCCTATAACTAATTGTGATTGTTTTATGTGCGCCTGTGGTCTTACTATCACTTATTTACTTAGGTACCTACAATAGTGGCGAATCATAAAAACTGAAAGCTAACCATTTAATTGAAGCTTCTAGTTTAATTTTATGCGGTAGGTAAACACATCAAAAAGTACACAACATACAAGGTACAAGGAAACTAAACCTTAAAATTGTAAATTGAAAAGTGTGCCTTGTCACTTCTTCTGTCATAACGATAAGAAAAGTCAAAATACACGAAAGTCCCACCTCTTACAATATACATAAGAGTCATTCCATCCATTACCTATGTTGTCTTCGAGTCTACTTTCTCCGCTTTGATAAACCGTATCACATTTATTTTAAATTGGGTCTGTGAATTAAATTTGCATTAAGGTGGAATGTCACGATCAGCTAGGCACTACTACGCCAATAGATGGCGTTACAGTGCCTAGCTGGTGCGAATTCTACGTATTTTTAAATTTTATGTATGATAATGGAAATATTTTTAATAAGTGATGTGTTTGCCTAAAATAAACTGCTATTTCTAATGTGACCAACTAAATTTCAGATGAGGTTTAATTTACAAAATAAGTTTATTTGAATAAATACGAAACGCTGTAGCGCTTGCGAAGTATGCACACACACATTCAAACCCTTATTCGTTGACGAAACTGATTGCTTATTTCTTCGGAACGTGTTTTGAACTTGGATTAGTCTAAGTTGGATGACCGTCTGACGCACATTCATGAGGACCAAGGTTCAAATCTCGTAATATCAAGATATATATTTTTTGCTTTATAAGACTTTTTATTTTTTTATTGATACTTTACCTATAATCACAATTATTCCAGTAATGCCTGTGGCCTATCCCACAAATCTTCACAAGCGTACAATTCTACAAAATTATATAAATTCCCATGCAAAATAGTTGTCAACTTTGTAGAATTGTATGCTTGTAAAGTTTTGTGGTATTGGCCCCTGAACTAGCCACCTAGGTTTAATTTTGGTAACCTTATTTATTTACTTAAAAACGTTTTCAGGTGATGTTATGGCATCCAGTTCCGGTATTTTTTGCATGGTCAATGTGGAATAGACCATACTACAAAAAACCGGACCTGGATGACCTAATAGGTGTACAATCAGATTGGGACGGAATCTATTCTATGACCTCAGACAAGTTTTCATATATGTATAGTTATATATTTGATATTTCTAGTCACTTTAATTATTAGATTCCTTCCCATTCTAATCACGCGCGCAATACATAGATAAAGAAAACAGATCAATTCATAAATTCAGTGTTTTATTTACATCATTTCATATTATTTTTATTTATTATTTCTGGTTTTAGTAGGTACTATCTCTGTCAATATACAGTTTTTATAAAATATCACTAGTGTTGGCAACATGTTTTCTATAAAAGATTCGTCGGTCATTTGTGACACCTGCAGTTGGCCTTGGATCTGAAATGAGAATACTCATTGTTAAAATGGTGTCTGATGCTTACTGGAATAAAAAATACAGTTCAGCTTTATCTAGTTAGATGGTGGTGATCCTGACTGCGAAGTTAGGGAGGGAGCCTGGGTTCAAAACAGGTTCAGTGAGTATCTACAAAAAGGTTATAGTTTTAAATGTATTGCTATTTATCTACATGACAAGTTTCCTGGGTTATTCCAATCCGTGGAGCAGTTGTTTCGAAAACAACAAATGTTTTTATTATAATATAAGCATAGTGAAAATATGTAATAAAAAATCTGTTGAAATAGTGGGAGGAAAGATACTCTACTGGACTTACCTTTTGATTTCTCCGTAATATAGTATAATTTCTACAAGGCTTCGAGTATCAGTGTTTTTTATAGCCTTTCCTTGGCGTTTGTGGCTCCATCCTCATGTAAATCACTGCAGATGCCACGCTTTAAAATATTTCAAACAATCGTTAGCAATTTAGCGTCAACTCGGATTATACAAACCAAAGTAACCAAATGACTGCCGGTGATTTTGAAAGAAAGAGTGACGTTTGAATTTAGTGTTGCCGACGTTGCCGTGCCAAATGGATTATACGTTCGGTTACACGCGACTATCATTTAGTACGCACATTTATTTTAATAACATTAAATGTAAGAAGTCCAACCTATAGTAGCGTAAACGTAACTATTATGTATATATTTTCTATAATAAATGGTCTTCTGATACAAAATATAAAAATCAAGCAAATCGATCGAATACGAAATATCATAAAATAGTACGCGGGTTGGCTATTGGGTGTATACATGACCTATATGGCAACATTAGCTACGCTTTCCGTTTGATGCAGTTTGATAGAACAAAATAAAATAACAAATTGCACGACATGCGTTCGGTTTGACAGAGCGGCAACGCAGCATTTGTGGTCAACTGGCAACGTCGCTTTTTAACGCACACGCCGAAAATACGATTGGTGTATGACACTGTCGCCGCCGACCCACACATTGACAAATTTGTATTAAAATAAAGTAGTGTTTTAAGCTATTATTTGACCATTTTTATTACGGAAATAGAATTTGCCGCAAATAAATATCAAAATGATTGTGGATGGAAGTGGTTTCATTGTAAGACTATGCTCCATTTACCCATATTTGAATAAATCAATTAGTATGAAAAACGAACCACCTTAAGCCGTCTTTATCAGGCTCCAAAAACGCCAAAGAATTGACTCTAAAACACTTTTGCCTTTTATGGACTAAGAGAAATAAATAAACATTTAAACTTTAAATTAAAATTAAATTATTATTTATATTATTTTTTGATAGAAATAAAATACCTAAATACGTAATTTTGTGAAACTTTCTAAATAAAGAAAAATTGACTTCAAACAAGTCATTACACAAGTCGCAAAACAAACTGTACCCAATAAAGCTTTCAAGGAAAAGAAAAGGCAGAGTTTTTACATGTTTCATTTAAATACTCGGACAAAGTTTCATGTCAATAAAACGGCAGTATAGCGGCGTTAAGTTGTTTTGTTCAAAGTTACTCGGGATTCGTTCCGAACGGGATCGAAGCCTTACTCACACCTATACTGTATAGACACCTTGTAAATAAAATACAGGCAATAAATTAAACCAAACGTAGAATTAAGCGAGATTTATCAAAATAAAAAATAAATTAAAATTAAACTTTAAAAAAATCTAATTCATATCATTTTACAAGAATAAAGGTTGTGCTTTGAACTTCCTATTAGGTATGCAATTACCTGTATCAGGGAGTCCCGTAAATGCCTATCTAAAATCTAATTGGTATCTGCTATGCTAAGCACCGTTAAGAGATTTATCTGTACTGAGTTTACACACTCAAACAAAATTTGAATTGCCCTGTGATTGACCAAAGGTTCACCTCCGTCATATTTGGATACTTGTCTAGATATTCAAATCTTTTGGTATCATACATATGATTAATGATCAGTACCTTTCGCATATCATTAACATTTTCTTAAGAATCACTTGCAAAAACTGTATCGTATATTGAACAAAACGAAAACATTACCGGGATTGTTCGGGAGCTATACGGGCGTGTTTCAACAGTCGCTCTCTGATAGTCTAATGTCAACAACGCCAGTACGATACTCGATAAAATCTTCGTCCGTTTTCAAATTCAACTTCCAATCCAACTCTCCTTTGCACCAATTTTACTTGGTTTAAAGTTCCAAAAAACACTTATACCCTGTTTGCCAAGGCCCTTTATTTTTAGATCCCTTCGATGTAATATTTAGTTTAAATCAAACCCGTTTTCTATTCTACAGTCTCTTGAAGCTGTGAAAATTTATCATTTTAGTGAATACGTATTAAATGCGCGAAACGTCTGGTTGACGTAACTAAAGACCGAAGAGCTGACGACTTTCTTGCACAACGCATCAGTATTGCAATACAGCGAGAAAATGCCGCCAGCATCCTCCGTGCAATGCCATAAGGGCCAATCTTAGATATAGGTTAGGTTAAGTAGATTAGTTAGATTTGATATTTTATTTTAGATTAAATTAATCATTATAAATTAAGAAAAATCGTAAAATACTTACCAAGTGACTAGCTCATCCTACACGTTTGTTCAATGTTCAGTCGAGGTCTTCTTACTTACTACAGTGCAGTATATTTTAATTAGAAGTTCCTATCAGCGCACATCGCACAATACTGCACTCAAATCATGCCTGATGAGATGGAATCACATGCGAATTTTGTAAAAAATGCAGTTATAGTTGAAAAGCTAGATTTTGCGCGGTGCAGTGTGGTGGACTATTGGAAAACCTTATACGACATAAACACTATCAATATGAATTTTAGTTCATATCGTGGTTCTTTGTTTCAATAAACAATCCGCAAAATTATTTTATTCATGAAACCATTGTTAGTGTTCACATGTTCGTAGCGAACGAGCCTGTAATTGAGAAATACGAGTATATCGCGCCGTGGGGTGCGCCAAAGTATTTATAAAATTGCAACTTAGATTATTGAAACTCCGAAATTTTTTCTTATAAAATTTAACATCATAATGATCGGTATTTAGAAGTAATCTTTGTTCATAATTATCATCACTTAGAATTATTTATGTTCATAATGTTGTTTTTCATACATCTTTTCAGTACTAACTTTTATGTTTATATAATTTTTCACTATACTTATTTTATGCTATATACTCTAATGTTATATTTATTTTTATCAGTACTGGTTTTACGTATGAATTATTTTTGTTTAATTAAATATAAATCGTACTATTACTGTAAACACTAGTTACCTGCACAAATCAGGTTGTGGCAGAGTACTGTCTGTACTAAACGGGTTCCCTCTATCTGGCATAACTTTTTTTGTCCGGAACGCTTAGGACATAACAGACTTGGCACAATCTATTTTAGCATCATCACTTGGCGTAAATAACAGTATTTCGAACATTATTTTGTTCGAAACTATCTTGGCATATCATTATTTACGCCGAATGTTATAAGACAGAAATTGGATTTGCTTTTTTTTTTGGGCATATAGCCACATGTTTGAAACTTGCAGTTTTCGTCAAGCTGAATTTGTTGCGAGGGTGAAAATTTCTGCAGTGAGCGAGCGAAGCGAGCGAACAAAACCTTCCGGGGCAGATCCGACTCGAATAGGTTAGGTTAGAAGACTAAGTAAGTAAGACTAGTCTTCGAGGTTATTTTTTTTAGCAGCCTAGAAAGTACTCAGCTCAGTAACACAGTAAGTAACGTACAGTATATTACTACTACCTCGATTATATTGAGAGGTTGTATTGTAATTATTCCTTCTCTGTTATGCTAAAACAAACTATGCCTATACTTTTTATGCACATCCAGATTATGCCACATAATAAATAGGAGCATCGAAATTATGCTCGAATAATATTCGAACAACTCGAAATCTGCCACAACGAAATATGCTAAAGTTGAGTATGCCACAACAGTTTCTGCACAAAGCCCATTATGACTACATAGTTTATGTCATATAGAATAATTCATAAAAGAATTATACCACAACAGGGTGAACCTAGTGGGAAAATGTTTATAAATAAACAATTTATATCAAATAACTTTATGGGTATAAATTAATCTACTTGACGACTTAAGGAGGATAAAATTTCGAAATAAAAATCATTATGAACATTGTAGGTAGAAGTATAATTTTTAGTAAGAAAAAAAGTATGAGATAAAATTTTCGGAGTAATGATGATTATGAGTAAAAAACAGTATAAGTAAAAATATTCGAAGAAAAAATTGTATAAGTGCCAATATGGACCCCGCGCCGAGGCGTTGGTGATGATAAGTATAAATTCAATGTGGGGAACTTATAACAGGGAAGTTGATGTAACATCTGCCAGCATAATATTATAATGAAACGTAAATTTACGCAATTAAGACCCGTTTGTCTTTAAAATATGAGTGATAATACTGATAATCGTGAAAGTATAAATCAATATAGTTATTGTATCAGACTTACCTACCGTAAATATAAATATCCTTATACCATCCGCCAGTAGTCGTAATGTGTTTCACGATGTGTCCATGACAACAAATTCTGATGAAAGTCAGCCATATTTGCAAGTTTTTTTTTCGGATTCTGCACTTGAATACTATTTTATTTTATTAACAATTCGAATATTATAATATAAAATTCATTAAATAAAATTAATGCAATATGAAAATCCTCACCAAACACATATTTCACATTTCCAAATTGGAATAATATTGTTTATTACGTCAATATCGGAAAATTGCTAAAAGTTATTTCAGCAGCAGCAGAGAGATATTTCAGATATTTACACGGTACAGTTTCCGATAAATTCTGCCACTGTATTTTACGTAGGTATATTAAATAATTTAAATACAACTAGTTACTATGATCGTACAGTGTACGTACATACATTGCATCGCCTACTGCAATGGCTGTTAATTAAAATACAACACACGAAGTTTACATTTTCGCCTGATTAAATGAATTAGTAGTTGTTAATTAGATCGTTATGCTACGACATATGTATAAAACTAGCCTATTGCGGGATTATTACTGTGAAATAAATATCAGCTATGGTTTCGTCAAAATTGTGAAGTGAAATGAGCAAAATGTGATCTATACACGGTGTAATCGATAAGTGTTTACAGGCCATAATTCCGTAAATATGAGAGATATCAGAAAACTTTTAACTGATACCTATCAAAAGTACGTTACACAACGAGTAAAATTACACAAATAGCTTTTTTGAAATAAAATCAGAAATATCCCAAATATTAACTTCAAACCCTTCCATACATTTAGTAGTTAGGTAACCGTTCATTCAAAGACTAGTTTAATACGACCGAGGCATTTCACCGTTATCAAATGATTCATGATTTGTCTTATGTTAAACACTTACTCCACATCAATTAATTATCATTCTCAAGTATTTACAGTTTTCTGATATCTCTCATATTTACGGAATTATGGCCTGTAAACACTTATCGATTACACCCTGTATGTGTATAATACCCTCCTCACGAGTCTCGTTTAAAGTAGATCTTAGAAAAATACGATCAACAAGGTGTGTACTAGGGCTCGCGGTCGTGTCCGGGTTTCGTGTCAACGTTTCTCATACCCGTGTTCGTGTTACACGTACACGGGTTTCTGACCCGATTTACACGGGTAATTAAAGTCCGTGTAAATAATACCCGTCTGCACGGGTACACGGGTATTATTTACACGAACTTTAATTACCCGCGGGTTCGGGGACGTCCTTGACGAGAAGCCGTGTACGCATAGAAAGTCTGCTTTTTAAGGGTAACGTTATATACCGAAGGATGGGTCGTGAGACAAAAGAGCTATAGTACAAATGGATAGATAAGCGGAAGGCAAATTGTATCAAATAGACCTTATTGCGTAACAGATAGTCGAAATTTATAAAAACAAAAACAAGTTATATCGGCAGATTTTTTCTGAACACGTTTGTTTTGTAGTGTCGAACGAATCTGCAGGTTACATTCAATAATAGACCTTATTTACATTTGCTCAAATTATTTCGAATCCGTTCGGTTCGGTCTTAAGTACCCGGGTACCCGGGTAGCACGCGGTTTCGTGTAAACGGTATCCGTGTATTGGACACGGACACGGGTACCCGGCGGGTTCGTGTAATTCGGATTCTTAGTACCGTCGGGCTTAAGAACACGGGTATCCGGTTTTGCGGGTTACACGTGTACCGTGAGCCCTAGTGTGTACGCGTGAATCGAATTACATATGCAAATATAATATTAGTATTTTTACATATGCAAATATAAGAAAGTTTCAAACATATACAATAGTGAATACTAAATTAGATACCTCCTACAATATAAACAACTTTTAATGTTATATGACCTAGTTCTAAAACTAAATGTCAGGTGGAGATGGAGAGTTTAACCCCAAGACGAAATGAAATTTCTAAAGTAAACTTTCGTACCCAAGACAGATAGCGTAACGTGAAACTTAAGTTTTGCTTAACCCTTTTCCGAAAATAAAATTGCATCCGTCCTCCTCACATTTGCTAGTCCCGAATAACTATTCGTTACATATTATAGAAATATTATTTATTTATTTATTTAAACTTTATTGCACAATATAAAAGAGTACTTACAAATGGCGAACTTAACGCCTTAAGGCATTCTCTACCAGTCAACCATTGGGCTAAACAGAAAGCTTTGGTTTGGTGCAGGATTTAAACTTTTATGATATTGATTCTTTAATCAAGTCAATTATTATGTTATATAAATACAATACTTGAAATAACTAGTTACCTACTTTATCGTTTATATTTATTATACATGTATCGATTTTAATGACTTTTATTTTAGTACCTACCTTGTACGCTCCTGAATTTCACAATATAGGAATATGGGAATAGGCCTAATATCATTTTTTCAGCCTTCGTCGTAAAAGCGTCACTGCTTCGAGTAAATGGACACCGTCTGTAAATGGTGTTTTATGTACTACGACTAACATCATGAGCAATTACCTCGAGACACTACCTTCACTGCTTACGTCGATCTGTGTCTACATTATGTTGGACATTAAAAGTACATAAAAATCTAGTGGCAGATACACAAAATACATAGATACCGCCGTAAGTGATCTTACAGGTTAAATTTTAAAAGTAATGTTTTATTATTTTCGCTGCCGTGATAGATTTATAGTACCTACGTGTTTTTTCTACATCATAATCGTATTATGCTTTTTCAATGATAGACTCTAAAATGTTCTAATAATCTAACGGGTATCCTGCGCTGCAAGGTAACACTAACAAGGTTGCTTATGCTCATTGCTCATGCTCTTAAGGCTGCTTGTGCTTCTTTATGATTCAAATAAGCCTTATTTCTATTAACATGCACCAGGTAACGCTCCCCATCTCTTGAAAAATCTCTTGTACTCAACAAATAATACCCTATACTAAATATTTAACTTTTTGCTTAGACAAACATAATAATGCAAAGAAATTAATAAGCTACAAAACAGATATTTCCAATATTTGTAACGAAGATATTATATTATAATAAAAATATTCTGTAAGTAAATGATAGTCTCGTACATATTATTCAGCCAATATTTTCACTTTCAGCACAATCCAAATAAATACAATAACCGACCAAAATATCATTTGTTGGAATCAGTTTATAATAAAAGTTCCTTCAAGTTCATGAAGGGACCACTTACTCGTATTATATAAACTGTTATACAAAAACAGAAAAATATTAATAACGTCGGTCGCTTGTCAATAAGTACGGGGGCGCCCACAACTTTTGCAATTAATACTTGCCCGTGGCTCTGAGCTGCGGTGAAAGTTCTGGCGACGGGGTACCGCGGCGCGGCCCGTTATTCTTGGACCGATAATTATAGCAATACATCGACGTCTTGCACATTTTGGAATTTGTGGTTTAAAAACTGAAAGAAGCAAGTAATTTAAATTATTTATGTTTCAGTTCGTCGTGAACAAGCAAACTATTAAAACGGCATTAAAATTTAATAACTGATAGTTACTCGTACCCAAGTCTAAAATTGTCTAATAACTAGGGGTCGGAACTATGGGTGCAAAACTGTAACAAAACTTCTCAAGTGGACTTGACATAGCACATATATCCATAAATATACATATTGACACATCCACACATTGTAAGTTGAAGATTCCGAGATAAGGAAAAAAATTGGATACAGATTTTTCAATAATATTCGTATTTTTCTTGGCTAACGTGTTCCCATAGTTCCGATCCCAACTAATAACGCATTTATTTAAATAAAATACGTAATGAATCCAAGACTAAAATAAAACTATCACCCTTAACCATCTAACTGGTAATTATATCTACAATACGAAACACTTTATCATAATATCGTATCGTACCCCCGTCAAAATATTCTAAAGAGTTCACGCTTTCATGACTGTATCGTGAGGTTCGCCGAGTCACTTTGAAGATACAAATTTTAATTGAATTTCAATCAAATTATTTATTCACTAAATAAGCTGCCAGCCCTTCAGAAATAATATTCATATTAGGGCTGCTACATTATCTATAGAAATAAGTAAATGCGTGATGTAGGTGACATTACAACGTTTACAAACATCCATTCACAAAGTAGTAATAATTTTCCTATATTACACCCTTTTAGTTTATTGAGTACCTTTTAATTGTCATGCTTTTTCTGGCTGTTGTAATTTTACTTCGCTAAAAAATCGGTATTTATTGTTGATTTCTAAAAGTTCTTGCAATACTCTTTATATTGGCGGCAAACAAACACAGGGCCCGTCCTATGTTAAGTAGTAACCGTAGCCTATGGACGCTGGCAATAGGAAAAACAATATTTTTCACAATTGTCACAGGTGAAATAGGAGACTGGAGACTGGTTACTACGGAAAAACACGGTAAGAATTTATGTCGACAAGCTCTTAACCGTTTGTTAAGTAAACTAGAACGATTACTTATTTATTTATTTTGGTACGATAGTATTATTTTCATCACTTATAAATTATATTATGATACACATATGTATGTATACACACACGTGGGTCAACGGCTGAAGGATAGGGGGTGTGATCCTCGTTCCGGATCGTAACTGGTCCAACAGATTTCGTTGGCCATTCAACGCGGCAACGCGGCCGGTGTAATGGGAACTTTTGGGCCAGGTACGGTTCGGGATGATTTCTTCAGCTAAGTCCTGTTGTTTTAGTATGTAGATAATATGACGACGCTTGTTGCGGATCCCATCATTGATGTGTATGAGACGAAGCCTGTTGCTGATTGATTTTTCGCTTGTTGCCCTCTGATGAAGCCTGTGCTGTAGATATGTTTCCGATGTTTAATGGTTAAAAAATATTTTTGTGTTTTAATTTATGTAAACTTATGATTGTATGAAATTAAATGATTTTTAGTAATACACATAAAAAAAATACTTAACATATACTTTCTCGGAAATCGTAATGTTTTGCTAACCCTATTTGGCACCCACGGGAGCGCGAATCAATGCTATAATGAGATCCTTTGGTGTCGGTTCCCATCAGTTTGCTTTTCATTATCCGTTATTATAACGAGCTGTGATCCTTTCATGTTAAAGAGCACGCGTGATTGAAAATATAATTTTATCACTAATGAATGTTATTCTAATTAAAGACATAGCCTTACATTTCGTATGTACCTATGATTAATTTGCAAGTATACCTAGGCAGTTTCATAAATATATTTTTTTGTGAATACACTTAACTATATTAAAAAAAACATATCACAATCATTACAAATATACGAGTTACAGTGCACTTGGTTATATTATGTAAGTTTACATAAATACTTACGGATAATATCATATATCCGTACCATGCCGTGTGGTGACGCCAGTAAGAATACGTTGTCACCACCCCAACTCCTCCTGCGGGTGTCGTAAGAGTCGACTGAGGGACTGAAGTGTCACTGACCATTATTTGATTAAAGATTGATGGTGGGCAGCAGCTTGCCCAGCGTGGCAATTACCTCCTAATGCGTCTATGCGCATAGTTAATAGGAGAGGCCTACGTCCAACAGTTGACTATCATAGGCTGATGGTGTGGTGGTGGTGTGTGGTGTACCATATATTATGTATGTACAGTTGCCATTGGACATATATATCGGAGCGGGCAGAGTGGTCATAAACATTAGAGCTGAGGGCTACCACGATTTACTAATGCGATTCAGTTTAGGACCTACACTATATCGTGATGTGTCAGTTCCGTAGAATTATCAAAAACTGAAAAGCCGAACCTAACCAGAATCGCATTTAATAGTAGATTGTGTCACAAGGGATCAAAATGGTATATTTCCGGCGTGGGCGTATATTGAATCCTGAATGGAGCGACGGATTCCACAATCGAATCCCGACCGTAGGGAGGGATTCTAAAGTGGAATCCTGAGCGTAATGAAAGATTCAAGCGTTAAGGCCCAAGACGAAATAATTTTGATAGCGTGTGACACATACTGCTTTTCACACCACCTATGAGAAAAATGAAAGAAGATACATCACATATTTAATATTAATGAAAAAAATCTATTCTAAAGATTTTTTTATCAATGATGAACGTACTGTTTATTTTCATATTTCATTGTATTTTTTTTAGGCTGACAATAGAAAGCCCTTGAACAGAAAAGTCCCACTTTGATCCTTCCTAGCAGGGAAGAAAAGACCCGTATTCGAATAGGTGGTGTGAAAAAGATCATGATAGCCCCCCAGGCATCGATTGTCATTACGTTAGAGATTGAGACATGTTTAGATATTTGTGAGCACTGTGGCTGCTACAACATATCTGATGGCGACGATACTAGTAAAACCGATACGGTTAATATAATTTCATGTCACGCGTGGCCCAATTTTGTAATAGTTCCAAGTTATTCAATAACTATGCGTAATATTTTGTACAGAAGTTGGAAAACAAACTTGGGGTTCGATTTGGGGTCCGAACGGTCAGCGACGCATTACCTAGTTCCTCTGCTGTTTATTTCAGCCGTTCATTAACAAAACTTTAAAGTTTTGGGTTTATTCTCGAAGTGCAACAAAAACAATAATCTAGTTGCAGACCATTGAGAATTTCACGTCCTATCCGAATACTTTTCGGTTTTTTGGTATAGCGAAAGAGTTGGTGCTGCCATCTACAGAAGTTTTTTGTGAAACATGAATCAAATTATTTTATTAAATATTTTGGTTTGTATATTGATTGCCTTTAAGAATATGTTAAAAGAAGCCTAGCCTTGTAAGAGATTGCATTTGCTTTGACCGACATGAAGTGGTTGCTAAGACCGAGTGGCCGAGCAGTACAGGCATCAGCCGCGAAAGCTGAGTACATGAGTTCGATCTTCACCTCGGACGTTGGTTAGCTTGGTTTTTTTTCTTTGATATATGAGATCTAATATTTATAATTTATAGTATCCATAATAAATATATACCTACCAAATTACACTATAATTAATGGGATAATAATAATTAGTAGCATTATAATTTACCAGAATACTATAAAATAAAATAGGTACTTAACGTATACTTACTCGGCAATCGTTATGTTTTGCTAACCTAATATTAAATTGATTTGTGTGTCACAAAAACTTCTAGATCTTTACTAATTAAGTAGTTTGGTGGAACTCTTCACAAGTAAAGACCTGTCCCAGTCTCCGCCATTCTTTGCGATCCTGCGCTACCTCCTGACATTGCCGTTCTTTTGCGACGTTGTTTGTGATGTCGTCAAACCACCACTTCGTGGGACGGTCGCCTTTTCTTTTTCCATTATCCATTTCCAAAGTTTACGTGATAAATACAAAGTCTAATTTCAAGAATATTCGAACGATTGTTTGTGTTTAAATATAAATTTAAATAGATTTCTACTCTACTATAGTATGACTACAAACAAAAATTCCGTTGTTATGTTATTATTATTAGTTTTATTAATAGAGCTTCGATACGCACAGAAGTTAAGCAAAGTTCAATTTCATTATTCGTAATTTTATTATATTTCAATGGCGTAAAAATACTTAACTAGTATCCAATACGTTAAATAGCATTGCCTACGTCTATACAAGATTCATTACGTATACACGGTGTTACATCAGCATTCCGAAAGATTTTAATGCTGGATTCCTGACCATATTTAGAGTCTGTAATGTTTTGTCAGCCTCTGTAGCCTAGTTGGTAGTGACCCTGCTTACGAAGCTGGAGGTTCCGGGTTCGAATCCCGGCGAGGGCATTATTTGTGTATTTATTTATCACAAATGTTTGTTCCTTGGTCGTGGCTGTGTATGTATCTAAGTATCTATACGTATCTATCTATTATATGTATCGTCGCCTGGTACCCACATCACAAGCCTTAATTGAGCTTACCGTGGGACTAGGTTGATTTGTGTAAGATGTCCTAAGATATTTATTTATTTATTTATTTATTTATTTATTTATTTATTTATGTAAAATTTCCTGGATTCGGCTTGGCTTCAGAGATAATCAACCTTTTTTCGAAATAAGTTTTTCGACGTAACTCGTCATTTAACTTCTTTTGGATTACAATGCTACCACAATGTGTTCTAATATTACCACACCTTTTGCCTGACAATCAAAAAATATGAATAGACTTGACGAAATAACCTCTACATAAAAAAAACAATTGAAATAAATAATTTAAACAAATTGTTGTTGTGATAAAAAGTTCTGGAAATGTTAAAAAGTATTCAAATCGGCCTAAAAAAAAAAATTTTTTTTTGGTGGAATTGACATTAGGTCTCATCATATTTTTTGTTTATTTTGATGTCTAGAATGCATAGTTAAAATCTTTCGCAATGCTCGCGTAACACCGTGTATTATATTATTATATATACTTCGATGATTACGAACAAGCATACAGTCATCTTGGTGTAAAGTTGTGAAGTAGCTTGTACCCTAACGTGTAGATACTGGCAACTCCAGAGCTGATATATTCACATCATCAACTTCAATTGATCACATTCGAGTTCATTTGAACAGTTTATGTAACAAAGATTGGACGACAAATTTAAATAATAGGCCAACTTAATATTTTTATTAAAATAATATATTAAATAAGCACTGAAACTCCAACGTATTTTTTTTCCTATAATCTCAACTAATGAAATGACTACTGCCTTCAGGGTATATTCATTAACTAGTCAAGAAACTTTAAATGAACGAGCCTGTGCGGTTCCGCTGGTTGCCAACCTTTTCAAAACTTTGGCTTTTATCAAATCAACTAAGTTTTTAACAGTTAATAGATACCCTGAGACTTATAAAATTGAAAAAAATCTGGCAGTAATTATGAAAAATTTCGGTTATTAAGAACGAATATTCTTTTTAAACTGAGCAGCTCTCTCTGGTATAGGTAGAACTAAGAGCAATTTTTAGAATTGTTATAATCGGAGTGCTTCATTTTTAACACCCGGTATGACATAGGTAATATGTTTACTTTTAAAAACATCATAATCCAAGAATGAAAACCTTTTTTTTAGTACAGATGGTGCCTTTTTTAGGCTCTAGTGCGAGAAGTGGGTCATTTTACGTTAGGTACAAAACTCCAGAGGGCCATCTGTACTAAAAAACGTAGTACGAGACACGTGCAAAAATGAAATTCGTAACTCGTGTCGATTTAAAACATCGCCACTCGTTTCGAATTTCATGTTTTTCGCACTTGTGTCGTAATGTACTATTCCAGTACCATGAACTACAATCACTCATAAATACTTATTCTACTGTTAAATTAGGTTTGCCATAATGGTATGCAATAAAAACAGAATTTTGTATCACGCATATATTGCATATGCGATACGTAAAGCTTTCCGGCCCAGAGTAGGAACTATTCGGTGCAGATGTGCTAAACAAAGTTACCTAATTACCCAACTTTCTCCTATCCACGATGTGGGTTTGACACGTACACCGTTAACATTATGTTGTGTATGTTTTAAGGTAAAAAAGTAGTTTTGAATATCCCAAATACCTAAGTATCGTAACAAACCAGTTTTATGTTCTTTTACAACTAAATTACCGCTCTGCCTCAGTGGGAACCAATTTTCACTAGGTAGTTTACCATATACAGGTGTAGTGAGAAATTACTTGCCTTCGGAAACGTTCGTAAACACATGCTGTTTCAGGCAGTGTCACCGAGTCTGACTGAAGTAGCATGACAGCTATTACTGTCAGTCTCAGTGAGATAGACTGAAACAGCATGACGTTGACGAACGTTTCCGAAGGCAAGTCATTTCTCACTACATCTGTATTTCTGTTAACTTAATGTTAAAAATTGAGTCCAAGTGCGACTGTTTTGCAAGAAGGCTTAGTTTATTTCCATGGATACTATACTAGATACAAACTTAATTTATTTTTAAAATACAAAAGCAATAGAAATTTTGATTACAATTTTGGGCGCCGTTAAATTGTTGCTATGACTTTTTTCTCGCAAAAATGCCCAACTTGCAATCAATCTGCAGCCAACAAAAATAATGATTCTAAAAAGTCCAATGTGATTTATACCTATTATGAGAATCAAATATGTATGTTACTATAATTATCCTTTTTCTCTACCAACAACACAACATTTATCACAGTTTTCAGTCTCATTTAAACACAAGCCATAATCCTAAAAGATATATTATATTATTATGTTTATTTTATTATTTATGACTTCCTACCAACACGCTAGATATATTTTAATATCATTTAATGCAATTTCCAGACGGATGATTCGCTCCGGTAATATTAGCGCATGTCGTATATTGCTTATGCCACGTCTACAACGACTTATTTGGTTATTATTCGAAATGAAGTACTCAAATTTACTCAGTGTATTTACTGAGTTGTATTGTAAAATTCTAGGATAATTAATATTACCCTGTACAGTCATTGAAAAATGTGGCTTTGCGACTTTATTTATTGGTAATAAATTCGAACAATTATTAATTTATATACCACATTTTTTTGGGAATGGAGACCTACGCTAAACATGTCGCTCATAGTGACTAGGTATATACACGTCAGTTTAACCATTTCAATATAGTTATACATACATAACAATGCATGAAAACTTTATACAAATCAACCTAGAATTCCACAGAAAACTAGTTAAACAAGGCTCGCGTTGTGGAAACTGATGATGCCTTCACCATCAATCAGTCAATATATTTGCATTACTTGGGATAGGTAACATTAGTACAAAATGGTTATTAGCCCTGATTTTTCTGACCGGGTGACCGACGCGTGCGTGTCCGCCGCCGATGACGTTCGAATGTTTTGTTCGCGAATGTTTGAAGGTGGATTCTCTGAAACGTGGCCGGCAGCGGGTAACCGACGACGTTTCAGAGAATCCACCCTCAAACATTCGCGAACAAAACATTCGAACGTCGTGCCGGACACGCACGCGTCGGTTGTCGGTCGCCGGCCAGAAAAACCAGAGCCTTAGCGTTCCAAGTAACGTGTCAAAATTAACGGAAATAAACTTGATTTATAGTGTATAAAATATCCGCAGTACAACAGTTTCTTCCAATTAGTTACTTAAATTAATATATTTTAAGTCGAATACCTTTAGACCAGTTGATATAATAGGTCATTACCCATTTAAAGAAGTTTATACTCAAAAAAAGTATACCAGATGAGATGATGAGACGGACAGCTACGTAGACAATTTGCGATTTAGACCCCAAAGAAGTCATGTATGTTTTAGAATTATACGTACAGAATATTATAAGTACCTACAGGGTTAAAATATTATACGCAGTACGCGCCGGGCTTTAACCGAGGGCGCTCCATACGAGGACCCTCTTAATGGGACAAAGCATATCGAGCAATAATCGACTTAAATACATGACTACTTATTTACAAATATTTATTTATTTATAAATATGTAGGTAACAACACAATAAAGCTTCATTGAACTAGCTTTAAAGTAATAAATGATTTATTAATTATTCATATTTCAAAATGGGCAGGGTCAATGTGAGATTTTATATCTGCTGTTATGTGTAGACATAGCTTTAACTCACTACGTTGCCACAGCGAGTGATAATTTCCTAGCAGGAAAAGTATGAGTATATCGAGTTTTCTTTGATACAGACATACTGGTAATGGAGGCATGAAAGGGGCTTAGTGAAGTGTGAGTAAATACTCGTAGTAGGTACCTAATAGTGCATAACATCATTTGTGAGAGGCAGTGTGATCTTATTTTACCTTGGTTCCTTTCATATTTAAGTTTATTGCTAATGTAAATGGGTGAATCAACTTTTTCAATTCAACTTTCAGTTATTACCATGGTTACGGTCGCCTGAGTCACGCTGGTTGGATACATGATTATGATACTTAAACTATGGAAACATGCATTTTTCTGGTGTTAATAAACCCTTTCCTTGATGGGCCATCTACAAACAAGGACTTTATGCATGTTTGCATAAATTAAATAGCATCATTTTTCATAAAACCAGCGTGACTCAGGCGACCGTAACCATGGCAATAACAGACTGAAAAAAGTTGATTCACTGAAATGATTGTAATAATACCTTTATCCATCAAATTATTAGAAAATTCTAGTTGTATATTATACAGGTATAATATATTTGGGTATTGTAACGCATTTGTTTAGCTGTTAAATATTTACTGCTCATCAGTACACACCAAAAAAGTGTAAACTAATAAGCCTGAGTTTCCGTAGAATTTGACGTCTTTGACACATATAGTGATACAGACAGAGACAAGACAGTCTTTGACACAGATAGCAGACATAAATTTTAGAAGTTGGCAAATATATGTTTGCGTTAAAACTAATAAATATTAATAATTGTAACTAAAAATCTATGCGATATTTAAGGTTTTACTTAAATTGGTAATAAAACCAAGACTTTTAAAACTGCGTGATTATGAAAAAATGCAAGTTAAGGTCTGATTATTATTTTTTTGTTTTCTACCACCAAACCACCACTTGAATCAAAAAACAAATCAGTAGAACAAAGGATTTGATTAACAAATGTTAGACTTATTGGTTTAAATCAATATTGGCAGTGGTAAATAAATAGGTACGAGTCTATAGAAGTATCAATTCTTTAACGTCAAAGTTTCTGATTTGGAACTTAGTAGCGATCATTTTCAAGACCAGCGTGAATATCCTATAATTGCGACCCGATATCATAAGCACAATCATAAAAAATGTCAGGAAAACAATGTGGCTCTTCAGCCGTTAACTAAAAGCCAGGGCCGGTGGACAGCTGAGCAAGATTAATCGCCGACTCATCAATAACGGCCATCGCGATTAGCGCCATATCATGCGCTCATATACCATATACATATCACATGCACACGTCTATAGTTTATGCAACAGCGATAATGGGTTCTAAATAACAAGAGTTGCTGTTACAAAATAGGAAATCGAATTTTATAATAACAGACGGCTACTAAAAGCGTATTTTCCTATACCCAACACTTGTAACTTAGTCACTGTGAGATACATATTTACGATGTACCTAATATACAATCACTTGAATCCAATTAAATTGTAATAAAAGATCTAGGTAATAAAGAGCTAGTACTACTTACTACTATTTTCGGAGACTACCGCTCCAGAACAAAACAAATTGTCCCCTCTCCTTCTAACTTTTGATCCGTGGCTCCAAATATGAATAAAATCATGAATAGGCTTATAGAATACTTTATAATAAAGCTATTTCGAACACAATCGGCCCAGCCGTTTTCAAATAACTACGGAACCCTATAGGTACTGAGCATGGCCTGACATGTTCTGGGCCGGTTTTTTTTATTATTGATATAATATAATATTATTCGTCTCTATAAATATGACTAAGAGTTTGAAAACATCACGTACATTAAGTGAGTGTAAGTATTATTTACTATTTGCTAACAAATAGTAAATTATACTTACTAATATAATTAATTAATTAAGTATAATTTACTATTTGCTAACAAATAGTAAATTATACTTACTATTTGGTAGCAGAGTATCTAAAGTGTTTTTACTAACATCTACAGATAAATGCATAGTTAGTGCCTAAGTTAAACGCCTATTAGATCTTGTATGTTGTTGCATAGCCTTCAACATATATGTGGCATTTCAAGAACTAAGTCAACAGAATATACCTGTATCTACAAAGTATGGCGCTACTTATGTATGTGTATGTCAGAGTTGGGCAAAAAGTAATCCGATTACTTCTGTAAATTACATTTGTATTAGACTTGTAGTCTACATTACAAAGTTCACATACAAAAGTAATCCGATTACTTTTGTAAATTACATTTGTATTACACTTGTAATCTACATTACAAAGTTACATACAAAAGTAATCGTATTACTTCCGTAAATTATATTTGTATTACACCTGTAATCTACACTACAAAGTTCACATACAAAAGTAATCGGATTACTTTTTGCCCAACTCTGGTGTAAGTAGGTTATTAAATACATGTTTCATATTTCTCGTAGAAGAGTATTTCGTATTCCCTAAGACACTACAAGCAGCAACAACTATAATTTATTCAAAAAACCTTCAGATATCTCTTAGAAAACCAGCCCGCATTTTTAATAACTTCAAGTTGCGAGTAATGAGGAAAGTTTAGCTTTTAAGTTTTTTTTTTCTTTCCAAGTTGTTCACCGACATTTATTTATCAGCCGTATGAAATATGCCAACGTCGGGTCTTAATAAACAACAGTGAAATGTAGCTCTTGAAAATCGTGTTCGAGTTTGGCGAATGGATTTATACCTGCCTTAGTAACCAGCGGCCCTACTGCGAAAAACGATATTCGTAAATTTCGAGGATTTGTCTCTCTCACTCTAACGACGCCTTCATTGGAGCGACAAAGAAAAATCCCCGAAATTTACGAATTTCAATTTTCGCGGTAGTAGACCAGAACTACTCCAGAACCGAACATAACCAAATATACTTAAATTTTGACATGTCACCGACATTATAATATAAGTATAGCTATGTAAAGTAGTATTAAACCTATTGCAAAGGAAAAATTTATAGTTGAAAAGGCCACTCAAGGTCCAACATAAAGTGTTAGCACCAGTTACCATTGTCTGGCGTCAGAATTTATTTGGTGAGAACTGGTCTTGCACAAGCTCGTGTTAAGATGCTAACACGGTGTCAACTGGTTTAATTAGGTAGGCGCGTATATCTTTTGAGAGTGTTACCTACTTTTAGTAAAAAACACTGCAAATGCAAAAAAAAAATCTTAGTAAAACCATACAACTATAGTCCAGTACTACAACTACCACAAGTCCACAAGTTTAACTCGTAATTAAGCATCAATGGAAATCTTTTATTTTGGTTTTATATAAGTTTTTTAATCATTAATGAGGAGACTTTGTGTAACAAATGAGTCAATAATATAATAATTACACTAAATCGGAGATACTTTACATAGATTTAGACCATAGTTGGGAGCTTTTGGACTATAGTTGGGTAGTTTTACGTATGCAATTCCTAGTTCTCGATACTCTGTATAATATACTCGAACAAGTCTCGTTTAGGTTAGTTAAGTCTCAAAAATGTCAAAGCATTATTGAATGCTAAGTACAAATATTGTAAGGCTAAGTTTTAAAATATCACCAACCGCCAATGTTGCAGGCATTACTTAGTAACAAGTAAGTACGCGAAGAAAATATTGGATACACACACTAATAAAGAGTAAATTCATAACACCCTGAGACGTAAGTGCGTCCATAAAATCACCCGCGCTACTAACCCGGCAGTATGAAGCCCCATCTTACTTTTATGCTTTATAAGACGTAGTTTTATGTCTTATCCCTACTGCGACGAAATATTGATGAAAAACGTAGCTAAAAGTTGTTTAATAATTTTCTCGGAAAGTTAGTGAGTTAAAATTAGGTTCTTTAGTTTTACAAGATGAAGGACAGCTCCATTTGGACAAACACGACATCCGTTTGTAGTAGTGTACAGTTGACGTCAAAAGTATCGTTACAGCTTAGGTGCCAAAAATGTTTTTACACGAGCTTAATGTCTAGGCAGGGAACTTGTGTAAATATATTTTGGCACCACATCCGTAATTATATTTTTGACCTCGACTGTCCCATTGACACGAAACAAAGAGTCAAAAGCCCTGTAAATAATTAAGCATTTTACAAACAGTTAACGAATGTTAGTATTTAGGTGCGAATATATCTTTCCTTAAGGTGCATTTAGACCAAACGTGCATTCGCTCATTCTATCCCCCACTCTACGAAATTCGTTGGTTACACAAAACGTGATTCATCGAAATTCGTTGATTTCGTAGAGTGTGGGTTAGAATGAGCGAATGCTCGTTCAGTCTAAATGCACCTTTAACTTATTGATTTATCAGACATAGTAGCAGGTCAGTTTTAGTAGAATAGGAATAAACATTTACATGCAAAAACAAAGAAGGATCGAAAATAAGAAATTATTCGTTGTTGCTATAAAGACAATTCTGAAATAAAGGTGTCGATCAACAAAATCATCTAAGGCCAAACTAATAAAATATTTTAAAAATAAAAATAACACCGCCTTCAAAAATTCGCCCGAACTAAAAAGTAAAAAATAATTTTGGTTCCTACTACTTAGGATTTCCTACCCAAACCTTTAAACCTTTTACCCCATTCATTGAAATAAAATATTATTAATATTACCCTACAGATTTCTTAGAAGTCGGTGCCAAGCCAAAGACGTTCATAGGTATATATTAGATAGAGCTTTGTAACTTACTGTCACTCCGATTATGCTTTTATCAACAGAATGATCTGCCTCAGTCTCAGTTTTGATGAAAGCATAACCGGAGTGACAGTAAGTTACTAAGCTCTATCAAATACATTATAAACACTCGCGAAGCACCGACTTCTAAGAAATCTGTAGGGTACCTAGCCATAATATTTTATTTCAATGAATGGGGTAAAAGGTTTAAAGGTTTGGGTAGGAAATCCTAAGTAGTAGGAACCAAAATTATTTTTTACTTTTTAGTTCGGGCGAATTTTTGAAGGCGGTGTTATTTTTATTTTTAAAATATTTTATTTTTTGCTTTTTAGTAGTGTAAATATAAAATCGTTATTTAGTATGCTCTAAATACTTATTAACCTGAACTGGCGAACTTATATGAATGCAACAACAATTTCAAAGGTAACAGCCTTAACGTGCCTATATTAGGTATTTAAAGAATCACTAACCGCTAACCGACATGTCATATCATAACTACTAAGCTAAACACTTGAATAGATCTCGAAAATGTAGAACATTTGTTATATTAAAAAAATTATCCTTCAACCCCTAATCGTTAAGGAGGAGTTATCCCTTTCATCATCAGCTCACCGACATGAAAGGATGACCACCTAAAGGCAAATACTCAAATACCTTCCAAAATATACGAAATATGTTATATTTAAAGAATGATCACCCAACTCCTAATTGCTGAGGAGTTGTACCTTCCATCATCAGATCACCAACTTAAGATGTTCATGACTAGATGCAAATGCTTGATTAGTTTTCGAAAATCAATGAAAAATGTCATGTGTGCCTACAACATTTGAAGAGTTCCCTCGATTTCTCCAGGATTCCATCATCGGATTCGGTGACAATGGGACCAACTAAAAGGTATACCCTTTCAAACAAAAAAAGAATTTTTCATATCGGTCTACGCGTCTTCGAGTAATCGGGGAACATACATAAAAAAAAAAAAAAGATTTCGACGAATTGTTAACCTCCTCCTTTTTGAAGTCGGTTAAAAAAGAGTACCTTGTTAGCAAATAAATGTAGACTTACATATAACTTTTATTAGTATACATGTAACTTTGTAGGTACATAGTTTGGAGTTTAAAAAAAAAAAATTTAAGTCGGTGGTCGTCGTTCGGGTCGTTCCTTTCACTCGAAGCGTAACCTACATAAAATATGTATCTAACTAAGTATTACAATACTTAGTTAGATACATAAGTAATTTCTATAAAAAAATCGTTTTTTTTATTCCTTGTACCTATATTCTGATATTTTGGTAGACTTACAAATATTATGGATCCAATAGCTTATAAGACTATTAACATTTCTTTTATCGGTATGTACATCTGTAGACTTATTTACCCATGAAACGTTGGAACGATGTTGGTACTAATAGTAAATAAAATGAATAGCAGTACAGGGTATATGGTATTATAATAAAAATCAAAGATTGGGCTATAAAAAGGATGCTCGGTGAATCATACTATGTTGCCAACAACTTAAAGTACAGAGCGTCATGTTATTTCTAATATAATGCCGATGTAATCCGTGCTTTTTTACATAAAATTAAAATTGAAACGTCCATGCTACTCACTCGTGTAGAAAAGAACGCTTCTGTGGTTATAAATGATACATAAACTGGTTTCCGACTCTAGAGATTTTAAATTCGATACATCTTATTCAACGCTGATGCGAAAGATATGGACGTATCAATTCTCTTTCAGATCCCTTTGGATTTCGATTGACACGGCCAAATTGAGCCATGGCTGGAGGACTTAAGAAGCGGAATATTTTTGTGGCGTTGTGATAAACATCAGCCTTTTTAAGACAAGTACGACATTATTTTAATAAAATACTTTCGCATTTTATTCTTACCTCCGTAAGTTATGAACATTATAATTTACATTACAATAATGGTCTCTTCTGTAGACAATAATTAACAGTAGGTAGTTTTGTGTTTATAGGAAAATCAGTAGCATCACTCAGATTTTTTTTATTCGATCTATCTCTTTAACTGTTGTTTATAAACAACTTATTTAATATTTTTATAAAACAAAGAATTTTAAAAAATGGAATCAACTATGAAATCCTACTCTTTATATTTTACAGACAAACGGGTCTTAATCGCGTAAACTTACGTTTAATTATATCCTGACGTTTCGGGCATGACGTTACACCCGTGGTCGCAGGCAGACTGGCGAGAGAATGTATCAACACCTTCGAGCTGCGCGGGTTTTTCGAACTACCCGCACTTGATCTTGATTATTCACTTCTAGGCTAGGGTTGTCACTAGGCCTACACACAACACTCACAACATACAATGGCTTAAAAATGGATGTTTCACCACGCTTACATTTGTAAATCACGGGATTCCACGCAGACGAGATTCCTTGCCCCTCATTTTGATTAAAATTCCGATGTTTCTTAATTTCAATAGCTTCACGTACTTTTCGGCTATGATGTATACGCTCGGTTGAGAGGACTTTCGGGTTATGGAGCTCAATCCAGTGGTTAGGTCCGGACTCCAACAAATGCTCGGCCACAGCAGACTTATTCGTTTGACGCTTTTTAACAGCCGTGATATGTTCCTTGACCCTTTCCGCTATGGTGCGTTTGGTTTCCCCAATATAGGAACTACCACAGCTACAATCGATCTTATAAACGCCCGGTGTGTGATAAGGTAAAACATCCTTAGGCGACCTTAGATGACCTGCCACCTTTGATAACGGCATGTAAACGGTTGGTATGGAATACTTATTCAAAAGCGTACCTATTTTGTCCGTTACACCCCTGACATAAGGCAAAAATGCTGGTCGCCTTGCAACATCTGGATGTTTCTTCCTCGGTGTTCGTCTGGGTTGCCGTCTGTTCATTATGTAGCCATTTCTCTTAAGAACCTCCTGAACGTGCGATAACTCAATTTCTAGAAATTCAGGGTCACAAAGGTCATGTGCTCTGTTCTTTAGAGAATTAACCACAGACTGAAGCTGGCGGGGGTGGTGGTGAGACAGAGCGTTCAAATATCTGTCTGTGTGTGTGGGCTTCCTATAGACAGTGTGCGCCAAAGAACCATCATCTCGACCTATCACCTTTACGTCCAGAAAAGGCAAACTGCGCTCCGATTCCAATTCATATGTGAATTTGACTTTAGTATGAATGGAATTGAGATACTGGAGTAATTGCTCAACTTCATGCTTGCCACCTCTCATAACACAGAAGACATCATCGACATACCGTTTCCATAATTTCACTGCCCATGGTTGCAGATCTATGCTGGCCTCGAAATGCTCGAAATCCAGATATTTGCTAAAACCGGTGCCACAGGGCTACCCATAGCAACTCCGTCAATCTGGAGATAATGCCCCCCTCCATATAAAAAGTAGCTCCCTTCTAAACAATTCCGGAGCAAAACCATGACAGAACTCACTATCCCATTGTCAGCAAGCCTCTTTCGAACTACTTCTAGACACTCTTTAACCGGAACATTGGTGAAAAGTGACTCAACATCGAAACTCACCATTAAGTCTCCTGGTTCCAACGTTATGTCCTTAAGAATGTCTATGAAGTGACGGGAATCCTTCACGAAAGACGACGTGTTTCCCACAAGCCATTGCCATTTTAATTTTTAAGCCATTGGATGTTGTGAGTGTTGTGTGTAGGCCTAGTGACAACCCTAGCCTAGAAGTGAATAATCAAGATCAAGTGCGGGTAGTTCGAAAAACCCGCGCAGCTCGAAGGTGTTGATACATTCTCTCGCCAGTCTGCCTGCGACCACGGGTGTAACGTCATGCCCGAAACGTCAGGATATAATTAAACGTAAGTTTACGCGATTAAGACCCGTTTGTCTGTAAAATATGAGTGATAATCGTGAAAGTTTAAATCAATATATCCTACTCTTTTCTTTGCTTTGACTATAATGGGCATTTCTGAAAATATTACATAAGTGAAAATATTACATATATCGTCAGTCTATTGATCTCTTTCTCCTTAATATCGGAAGAATTTAAAGCTGTAAGCCGTGTTTCAACAAAAAGATGACCAAGTTTATGCAAAAAGTTATTGATATTCTTGTTCAAAGTTTAATTTAAGTGATGGCCTGTTTTATAAAGTCGGTTAGATCTACATAACGTTTATTTTATATGAAAGAGCAATAGCAAGCTTGAAATAATAATAACTTCCGATACTACTTACTTACCTACTTAATAATATCACTTTATTCGATAATAGGTAGTTAAATTTTCAGATTATTAAATAGTACATTACTATAAAGGTTACACAGGTAGTACATTATTATAAGTGAATTGTTAATATTCTTTTGAGTAATAATAAAGATTCTTTAAACCTAAAGGACGGGAAACGAATGGTTACAGGCCAAGTAGATATATCTGGCCGAAGAAACTGAGGAGGCCTAAGACTGCAAAGTAGTTATGAAATGCCTTTACAATTTACATATCAAGTTCAATCATCGAACCAGCGAAATGGTACTTCCTGGTTTAATTTGACGTACTTAACGCCGGCATTTCATTGCAAGTTCGAGAAAAATACTATATTTAGCGCTCAGTAGTCAACTTTTATACTGTCTGTCCATCTGAAATAGGGTTCATTTTTATTTCCATACATGTTAAATATGGAATAGGTATTTTGTTTCTATTATGCCCATAGTTTTTGTCCGACTAGCGACCTGCCCCGGATTCGCACAATCTCTTATGCCGCGGCCACGACATTGGTCTATTTAAGGCAACCGGCTTAGCGGAAAACCATACGTGCGAGAAGGAGTACCCATATCGGCATCCCGCTCTAACTCATGGATTCGCTCGCCGCTGGTCGCCTTAGACCAATGTTGTGGCCGGGCCTTTATACGAGCACCTTCCTCGTGAATCACTATTACTTAGAAAAATCTTTAGGAATGTTCTCATAGCCAAGCTTAAGGGCATTTTTTTATGGCAATTGATAAGTTAATTAATACAGTCGCCAGTGTGTAACTCAAACATCAAATGCCGCGATCGTCAACTGTTAAAAATATTGCGTAATAATCCCTAATCTGAAAGAGAACTGTCACAATGGCAACATGCATCAGAATTCTCTCATGAAAATTTCCAGTGATCTTAAGTGCCTGCATGTATTAAAAATGTTCTGCAATTTGCACATTGCCAACTGGGCTACTGTAGTGCGAGTTATTCGCGTCGTCACGAGATGAGTCCTGCCTGCACGAGTTCTGTAAACCCGTAACTCTTATCAGGGGGCTCATTCCAGCGATCGTAAAAGCTGAAGCAATAGCCAACCCAACTAACGCGATAACGAAACGCCTCTAACAAACAGAAGATAAAACAAACAATGGACATAAAAATGTATGAGACAACAAAAATCAAAGAACTTCAAACGACTAGTGTAACTTGAACTTCCTCGTCTATTTAGAAACCCGATCTAAAGGAATGTAACAGAACTTTACAAGAGCACGGCAAGGATCAAAGTTGGGTGGTTTTATTGACCTTGTAACATAAATTATTAGGGCATGTCTCGTTGTACCCTGAAACAGCGGGAAGGGATATAAAATGGATATAAACTGGGTGAACTCAAAAGGCCAATAAATTGTGTTATACAGTGTAGTTTTATTACTGAAGCAAGTGCCGCCGTAAATGAAAATGTGAGAGTATGTTAAGTGCATTTATATTGCTAATATTATAGCTCATGACACGGCAAATGACATCAAACTTTCAAAATATGTTAAAAATGTAAACGTAGACATAGTTTACAATAACACAAAGTAAAATTTAACAGGTTATACTATACAGACCTACCCAATTCATCGATTTATTATGGGTTTGGAAATTGTATGGTGGTTTCATAAAATTGACGAAAATACAAATAACGGCACCTAAGTTATTATTCAATAAATTGAAATATATTCGTAACTTTAACAGTGTTCATAATTGTTTTTTTAATTATTAATAAAATAATAAAAGAGATAAATAAAGATAGAAAAGTTTATAAGTGATTGCTCAAACATTTAGAAAATGTGTCTTGAGGAAATTACGTCATGTACTTATTAAAACGGTCACAATTTTCAATTGCAAACTTACACGCCGTATTCCCGGAATTTTTCCAACTGTTAAGGCCAAGTTGCCGTGAGATGTCCCGTCTTGTCTCAAAGCGGGACTTAAGTACGTCTTAAGTGCAGCTTAGAGCTTAAGATTCCCTTAAAGTTTTTAAGCCCGCGTCTTCTTTGCAATTTCGTTTGGGTTAATACACTCGGACGTACGCGAGTATCAAGTTTATTTAGTTTATCTGTGTTCTGTGATTATCTGATTATACATAGACACATACATTTAGAATAGTTATCTCAATTTACAATATGTCGATATCTTTCACAATACCACAATTGGAACTTACTTTTTCGTATTTTTTTACCGAGACTATTATAAGTTTTATTTGAGTTTTACCGTACCTAAATATGACAAAAACTTTCTTATTTTTTAGTTTAAATGTAGGAAGTCATGAAATAATAACGTTCGTTTTTTAAAGCTAGTAATGTGCATGCAATGCATTTTTAAACGGTTTTTATTAACTTCACCGCGTATCAACTGTCGTCGATGCTTCAAATCTTGTGATCGATTTTTCGACCACTTCTACTGCACCGAAATCAATAAAATTTGGAACACTTATCAAGTCCCCATGACAATGCAATATTATAATATTTGTATCCTTGTACCCTCAAAGCCTGATGCTGCAGACGTACTGCTTACCTAAACCGAGAGTGTTAGACACGTGAAAATGAGAGTATAGCATGTTTGGCATAATCAAATACTAATAGCCTGATCTTGACTTCCAACTCCTCACTCCTGATGCTGCAGTACTACCTACAATAACCGCTAGGTTTATCTTTAATCGATATCTTGATTTTAAAGAAGTTCTTTAGATATTAAGTAGAAACATGCGAATTTAACACTAACGTCCAACGTCCAACTCCTCAAATCTGATACATTGGAGATTGTTACTGCCTGCCACTACCGCTAAGTTTAGCGATATGTAGGTAGATTTTGAAATACTGCTTTAGGTATTTGGTAGAAACAAACGGATTTAATTATCATCATCATATCAGCCGAAAGACATTCACTGGTGAATATAGGCCTTCCTCAATGATTGCCATAAGGACCGGCCCTGTGCCACCCGCATCCAGCAACCTTCACCAGGTCATGAGTCCACCTTGCGGGGGGCCGACCGCCACTCGAGAACCTTACCGCCCCAACGGCCATCAGTTCCACGCGCGACGAGCCCCGCCCACTTGAGTTTAGGCCCTCCAGCTGATAGAGTGACAGCGTTAGTGGAGCTCGTAGGGTGAGCCGTCAGACCCGCGGCCCTCCAGCTTAAGAGTGACAGCGTGAGTGGATCGCGTAGGGCGAGCCGCGGGACCTGCGGCCCTTCAGCTACTAAAGTGACAGCGTTAGTGGATCGCGTAGGGAGAGCTGTCGGGCCTGCGGCCCTCCAGCTGATAGAGTGACAGCGTGAGTGAATCGCGTAGGGCGAGCCGTCAGGCCTGCGGCCCTCCAGCTGATAGAGTGACAGCGTGAGTGAATCGCTTAGGGTGAGCCGTCGGGCCTGCGGCCCTCCAGCGGATAGAGTGACAGCGTGAGTGATTCGCGTAGGGTGAGCCGTCGGGCCTGCGGCCCTCCAGCTGATAGAGTGACAGCGTGAGTGATTCGCGTAGGGCGTGCCGTGGACCTGCAGTCATCCGGTTGATGAGACTGAGAGTATGAGTATACCTCTCGAGTTCACGTAGGGCGTGCCGTCGGGCCTGCGGCCTTCCGGTTCATAGGCTGACAGCACAGGTGGTTTGCGTAGGACGTGCACTCGCGACTGCGGTCCTCCAGTTGATAGACAGAGAGTGTGAGTCTTTCGGATTCACGTAGTGCGTGCCATAGTGCCGTCGGGCCTATGGCCCTCCGGTTGATAGATTGCATGGATTGACCCTTATAGCCCTCGGTTCGCATCGGACTTTCCGTCAGACCTGCGGTCCTTCGGTTGGTCGACTGACAGAATGAGTATTTATATATTTTATAGTCTCAAAATTCGACATGTATAATGTGTACAATATAAACATTTTACTTGATTTTCTCAATGTACCAAATTGATTGATATATTCCTTATCGTCAGATCTCTGTTATCTAAGGTACTTATTGTATAAATAACACGTCCATTTGAGACACTTCGGGCATTCAAGCTTACATTAACCACGCCCAGCCTTTGGTTTTCATTTGTCGATCGAGATATTTAATAACATTTTTTTAGTGTCGGATTTTTTAAAATATCTATTCAGCAGGGATTCGCCTCCCGTTGGGTACACATAAAATAATGTCCATTATGTTAACATATGTGTCGTGACTCGTGATGAAAGCGCAAGAGTATAAACGCTACTTAGCATGCATAATTGTATTACATATTACAAACAACATCTTTGATCTAGAATAAGTAGGTATAGTATCGGAAATTAACTTAAAAATTGCACTAAAAACTTGAAAATAAAATAAGTAAAAAAAGTTTTAAGTTAAACGGTTTTTATTGTACCAAAAACTAGAAAATAAAAATTTGTTATAACTAACCGTAGATGCTACTTTCTGTAGATTACTCACGTGAAACTATTATCACTGTAGTCTTCCCAAGTCGGATGCTGAAAGCCAGGTTTAGCCTCTATGTCAGTGGATTAAGTGTTACTTAATCGGAAACTTTTACCAAACTAAAATAAAAACGTGGGGCGTTATTATAAAGAAACATACCTGTTCAAAATATGTAATTGCAGCTTTAATTTTGCATTTAATCATCCATCTGCTCCATCACTTCTACAGAGATAAATAGCTTTTATCAAGGCCAGGACAAAACTTATAACACTATAGCTGTCTTGATTTCTATGTGTGTTCTTAAATAACTATAGTGATTTAATCACAATTGAGTACGCCCCACGTTTTTATTTTAGTTTGGTAAAAGTTTCCGATTAAGTAACACTTAATCCACTGACATAGAGGCTAAACCTGGCTTTCAGCATCCGACTTGGGAAGACTACAGTGATAATAGTTTCACGTGAGTAATCTACAGAAAGTAACATCTACGGTTAGATATAACAAATTTTTATTTTCTAGTTTTTGGTACAATAAAAACCGTTTAACTTAAAACTTTTTTCACTTATTTTATTATTTAGTAGAATTGTATATATTCTCTACTCTCTAAAGTTAAAATATTGAAGATCTATTCATAAGATTATCTTGCTTGTTTTCAATAATTTTCTAATTTGGGTTATCAACTCTTGCTCGCCCGTTACATAAAACTTAGAATACCCATTGACGTTAAGGACTTATGGTTTAGGTGGTTGTGGTAGCCTAGTCGGTAGTGACTTAGCTAAACAAGGAGAATTAATATTGTAACACAATGCCTGCCCCTGAGTTGCACCATTTATGTATCTACCTTTATATAATCGTCTAGTACCCACAACATAAACTTTATTGAGTGTATTGGGACCAGATCAGGACATGGTGTATAAGATTGGTCTGATGCTAAAGTATAATGTTGATTTATTAATCATTTTAACTATGCGCAAAATCAAAAACCGAAATCTCCTTTTCTTCGGACTTAAGAGATATCGTTTATGGAGTGCCACAGGGGAGTGTTTTAGGTCCCCTGTTGTTTCTAATTTATATAAACGACATGCCAAAAATTATAGATCATCCTATGATTCTCTTCGCTGACGATAGTTCCGTTATAATATCTGGAGAGAACGTAGGTTCATACGAGACTGAAATCAATAGAACATTAAGTATAATTATAGAATGGCTGACTATGAATAACTTGAAAATTAATCTTGACAAAACAAAGCTAATGACATTTAGACAAAAAACTGACCCTCCCTCTTTAATAGTAGCTTTTAATGGACATAAAATAGATGAAACTGACATTACTAAATTTTTAGGATTAATACATTTAATCTTTAATAAATAAGCTGACTTGGAAAGATCAAATTGATTCTATGTGTACAAAATTAAATAAATTCTCATACGCACTATATAATTTAAGGAAAACTGTCAGTTTGTCAGCTGTGCTTACCGCATACCATGCATTTGTAACTTCAACGTTAAGGTACGGTATTATTTTCTGGGGCAATTCAACCGACCGTGAAATTATATTTCGAGCCCAAAAAAGATGCGTAAGGTCAGCATGCGGTATTTCTCCTTTAGAGTCGTGTAAGCCATACTTTAGAAATTTAAATATATTGACACTCCCTAGCCTTTACATTTATGAAATGTCGGTCTTTGTTAAACATAACTCTCATTTATATCACAACTTTAACAGCACTCGTCTTCGTCATAGGATATTAAATCATGTAGTACCTAATACAGCATTGTATCAAAAAAATGTAGTTGGAATGGCTCGAAAAATATATAATAAATTACCACTGCAAGTTAGATCTGTACAAGACCTGAATATTATCAAAACCCTCCTTAAAAAAATATTAGTCTATAAGTGCTACTACACTGTTAACGAGTTTTTGGAAGACCTAATTTAAGTTTAGTATAAATAAGGTGACATGCATGCCCTTACAATTTGTATGCCGAAAGGCGCCACATAGTGAACCTATTCCATAATGTAACACCTGTATACCCATAGATATATGAAAGAGAGAGATTTGTAACGAAGCGAAATTGTAATGAGTCTCGGTGTCTCCGAGGTCGGGCCTTTGCCACGCTGTGATTGGCTAAAGCGCGGAGTGGGGCTACCATATGATGCGGCACTAGAGAGGAGGCTACCTCGATAAATTATTATCCATAGATATTTGATAAGGCCGGAATATTAAGAAAAACATTATAATCGATCTATCATTCAATAAGAAAGAAATACAGTCTAAAATATCGCATTGAACTATTTGTCTAATCTTTATAAACATATTATATTTGAATATGATGAACGAAGCAATTTATTAACGACATTATCTGGTTTGTTGCTGGGAATAGTGGGAATCAAATGAACAAATAATGATTTAGACGGGTGTACCCTTAATAAAGATGATGTTATCTTCCGTTTCCGCGATGGTCACATATTTAAATAAAACAATTTCAACTTTTGACAACGGTTATTGTAAGAGGCTTAAAATAATGAATATACGCGATATAATCCATTTATATTGTTTTACCTTTATAAGGATAAGATATTGATACAAAGGTCAAAATATGTAAGAAAAATTGAATATGATCAAATACTTCAACAATTTATCGACGTTTATTTTATTTAATATCGGCACGGTTAGTCGTACCTCTAGTTCGCGGCCTGCTCGCAGCGGCCGTACCAAGAAATGATAGTACGGTTGTGAATATCGCTAGAAATTCGATACATTGCACGGTCGCTTACCATTACACAAGTTGCTTGCTATTCTAAGCCGTCAATGTAAAACGCACGTACAATTTGTCACTGAATAGTTTAACCAATTGGTACGCCCAAGACAAATCATTATTACATTTATGTCAGCGGTTTGTTGTTATATATTATTTGTAAAAATACGTGGTTTTGTCAAGTAATAACTAAAAAAATCAATACTTACATGTGGTACGTGACTCTATACTCCTTGAAATTTTTATTTACACTCCTATTTTTACAAGATATAACGGCACAATTCGGCATTTTGCGGATATGTCCGACCTCATTCTGTAGTCGCGGGTAAGTTGCGACTGGCTCATAGGGCGCGCATCTGTCACACTTATAAAGGCCAATGGGCCATAACGCTGCGACATGTTCCATGCCTCCGTTAGCTATCTATACTGATCTATGTGTATACCTATGTTGGACAAATAAAGATTTTATGATTTAATGATTTATGATTTTACTTCATTTTGCTGTAATTTTAAAGGTACCGGCTAAACCTGGAAATATAAAAAAAAAACATTTGTTTTCATACACCCGATATCTACGGAATGGTAGTAATTTGTAGCGAGCCGTAATAAAATTAATCTCAACTAGCGAGCCGTAACGGACCCGTTGGAATCGATGCGCCCACTTAAAACTTCCAGCTTACGGAACGGGGGAAAAAAGGATTCGCAAATTTTATTTTCGTTAGCGTAGCTTAGAGGATTTTTTCTAATAGGATATGCAATTTGATAAATGTGATATTATAATATTTTCAGGCAGCCATCCTTGATAAGTAATTGAAAACAAACACTAGACTTAAATATTTCTAATTAAGGCTTCTATTTTAAAGGCGCGATTACACTGACTCGGTCATCTAGTGCGGTCGCCGAACTTGTCTTAAACTACTTAGAGCAACGAACATCGTCTTCAGATTATTCTGCCCACCCACTGCTGCGGTGGTCGCACGACTCTTAAACAGATTAGTTCAACAAAATGTCGTCTTTACAGTTTGTGACGTGTAACTTGACCATCTGCATGCGGTGGTAGCCGAATGCGACGGCTGACATTCAATCATTCAAAATCATGCTTTGTTGCAAATCGATATCAGATCTGAGTCCCCGCAATAAGGTTAATATTGTTAAAAGCGAACATCATTTTAATTTTACTGAATAATATGTATAGACGCATTAGGAGGTAAATGCCCATAATCGCCACGCTGGGCAAGCGGATTGGCGATCGCAGTAATGCGTCTATACGCATAGTTAATATGAGAGGCCTACGTCCAGCAGTGGACTATCATAGGCTGATGATGATGATGATGATGATGATGATGATGATGATGAATAATATGTTGCCGAAATAGTAGAAATTGTGAAGACATTTTACTTTCAGATCTACATACTATTTGGTTCTGCGACTTTGGGCTTAGCTATACACAAAATCAAGCGATTTTTTTGCCTACTTTTTGACCATACATTAAATATATAGCGAATATTTTTTTCGGGGTACAAGTACGTTGTCAATTTCACTTTAAAAATGGCAGGTACTGGAATTAACTAGAAAGCTTACTTGCAGCAAAAGTTTACGCTGTTTTGCGGTTGCCGCATGCAACATGCAGCGAACGACTCAATGTAGTTGCGCCCTAACTTTCGTTTATTATGAAGGTATAGGAAAACATATTGCAAAAAATTGTAGTTATTTATTTTTATTCATGCTGTTTTTATTTAATTATATGTTGGCCGCAGTTAGTTATTCTTATAATATATTCATCACGTCATAATCAAGTACATAAATTCTCTTATTTTGTTTCAGGGTTTGGCGGAATATGGCTGGAAAATTAATTTTAATCTTCGCTTCGATTTCGGCTTTAAATATAGGTAAGAGTTAATAAATATATAGGTAATTAATAATTTTCATGATTTAGAGTTATAGGTATAGGAAATGAGAAGTTAAAGACATCTTTTACAAGATTTCGTGAAACAAATCAAGTTATTTTTTGCGGTTTCAGCCGCAAAACTGGGTACGTGGGTTATATCCCCATCTCGAACGTCGGTGATCTAGGTATTCTTTCTTTCGTGTACTTATGATATTTATTATTTATTTATTTTTTATTCTTTAAACAATTATTTTTTTTATTATCCTGGTGCCTATTGGATGAAATAACGTACCTGAAAATAATACAAATTTCATGTATTCTCTTGAAATAAGTATTATTTCAATTAAATTTACGTACCTAATGAAACGATTTTTTAAGTTATTTAGCGCCGTGTAGCAAAATCATCAAGCTCCAATACATAATTTAAAATGTAGTTGTTTATTTTATCATACAAAATAAGCTTTTAAATAATATTACTCCTTTCCCTAGGACATCTTAACATGCCCAGTTTTAAATCTTGGTGTTTTTTTACACCTTATGTTGAAGTCGGGTAAATATAATAGAAAAGAATTAATCAAGATAGCTTCGGGCGATAATAATCAATCAGTGTTTACCTTTAATCCCGGTAACTCCTACAATAGCGAACTTACACTGATCAAGAACCTTAATGTAAATTGAAAATGCAAACTTAATCCTGAATTAATTTCAGGCGTAATTTAAACTTTGAACCAGGAAAATTGAAACGCTGTCATGGCGACGGATCGCTTCATGCAATTAATCTAAATTTTCGGGAAAAAGTTAGGCGACAGACATGTTGCAACCCTTTTTTGATTAAACGGTTTCGAATATTAATTTTTGATTAGGTACAGGACGATGTCTTTTTTATAACCATGTATAAGTTCGTGAAATATAAATTGGTAACTTTCTACCTACATTATAGTAAAAATAAACATTCAATTTATATTTATTTTCTCAAACTATAACTTCCGTTCAGTTTTTGACAATTAGGTGCCTATATATGAAGTAAGAGTAAGGAGGTAGGTAGGTGTTCTCGTGATGAATACAATTACGAGTATCCAAGAATTAAATGGGAACTAGTGTGGTCCAAAAAAAAGTTTTCCCGCTCCACAGGGCTTATTATTGTATATGTCCCTTAAATGTAATGTATAGGTACCAATTTTCAGAGTAAAAGTTCAATTTTTAGAGGTTGCTCAAAATTCGACAATTCGGCAGGCATAAATAAATAAATACATACCTACATAAATTAATGAAATGAAAACCTAATGAAATGAAAAGTTTCCATATGGCTCTATTATCAAACCGGACTCAGAAAGGGATTTGAAAGTACTGTTGACATAACAAATGACACAACATTTACCAAGAAAAGATTTGTTTATAGATGTAATGAGTGATTAGTTAATCTATTATTTGTAAATCTCTGCACTTAAACTATGAATATATGAATATATCTATGAATATATCCTAGATTAACTTATACACTGCAATGTCAACAGTACTTTCGAATTTCTTTCTAATTGCGGTTTGATAATAACTACATCGTTTCAATAAGGATTACTCCTTTAAGCATATGCTGCTTCAATTTTAGAATTATGGTGAAGTGTAAATTTTTGATTTGAATGAGATGAGCGAAAGTTTTACCGTTTTGAGCGACCAGTAAATAAATCAGCAAATTACCTCCAATTTGGTATATAGACAGCTTTTATATAATATAACACGTTAGGCCATGTAAAGTTACCTAAGATTGTTAGTAAAGAAATCTTCATACTGTTTGGACCACCCTAATGGGAATACATTTATTTGGCGCTTAGGGTGGCATTCAGACTTCAGAAACGGGTGTTCGTTTGACATTAGATGGATCTTGTTCGTAAGTAATACATATCAATATTTTCTTTACATCAAATCAGTTTCACACATTTTTCTCTTCTTTTACTCGTAAGTCAATGCTGTTGTAACTGTACAAACCGGTTGCTACTGTCCCGTAAAAACTGATTATAACTGTTTTATTCCTATTACTTACTCTGCTATTTACTTATCCCTACGAATATTATGCGTACTCGTAGTAAGTACATTACTTTGATATAATTATCAAAATTCTGGGAGAACATTTCTACCCCACCCACTACTTGAGTTTAGCGATTCAGAAGGCTATACAATATCTCTGTAAAAAAACTAATTTAGATGACAATAACAATGAGTCCAATAAAATCCAGTATCCATACAAAGACAGCTTGTGTTGTCTTATTTTATATACCTAGGTACCACAATAATAAGTCACAAAAAGACTATTAAGAACAGCGGGACGATCTAATAATACGAAGCCAAGACAAGAACTAATAAAATGAGGGTGGGTTAATAATCAAACGCGCGTCATAAAGTTTTTCCCTGATGATATATATTTAAGTAGCCCTAATAGCCTGCCAGTATTTACCTAAAACAGCTTTATATAGGGTATTAGCGTAATAGCATTGTATAGTCGTATCATTGTAACTATGTAGGACTTATTACGTAACATATGTATAAACATTTCAAAAAATACGTTAGGTATTTTCAGAAAAAACATCCCCATGCCAGGTACCAAATTTATATTAAGTAAGTACCTACATTATACAGTTGTTGAATAATGGGTACTTAAATAACTAACGACGTATTATGCGAATTATCCAATATTTTTCTCATAAACGTCATAAACTGTCTGTTTTTATTAGATCTGTGGCAATATAACAAATGGGAAAAGTTTCAAGATACGTAAAGGTAATCTTTAGAAATACTTAACTGATTGGAGAGGTCTTTTTCCGATACTTAGTTCTAATTAAATGGAAGTTCAGTAGAAAGTTCCTGAACTCAATAAGAGAGTTAACGACCTTTCAACAAAGAACAATTAAAAGGTAAAAACGATATTTTTTGCAAATCCAAATACTAGAAAGCTATTATTAGATAGGTATCATCTTTAGCCTTTCTTAATAAATGATTGTTACAATGCCATTCACCCCAATTAGTCTGTATTTATTGTCGATACAGCATCTTTGTATCGAAGCTTTATAGTCCAATAGCTTATGTTACTCGTTACCGATCACAAAATGTTGACAAACGACTATTTATTTAAAATTTGTAAATATTTTTTGCATATCAATTACTTACTTTCTCGAAGTCTTATTATTGCTTTAGCAGGGTATCCAATCGGCCGGCAGTGTTACGTACTGGCAATATTATAGTGCATCGGATTTGTGTGGTAGAATTTTGGTGTTGGGTGACCCTTACCAAAAGGCTGGCCTCCGTATGGCTCTTAGATTTATCTTTCCTGTATAAAGATATATCAAAAAGCCATATGGATTAGAAAAGAGGACTTTCACCCCAGAGCAAGGCCCTAAGGTATAAAACACAATTACCTAAAATGTAAAGTTAGAATATAATTGCAAACAATGTAAACAAACCGGTCATAGAAATAGTTACATTAATAGAACAATATCCAACTCCATACTCGATAACTATTTTATTCGTTCAATGGCTTAGGATAATGTAATGAAAAGAGTTAATGAAAAAATACATGGATTTAACAGCATGTGATGGCGTAGTAAGGAAAATTAAATGATCTAGAATACAAAGTTGCCAAGTGTCACGGTTTCTGCAGACGTATGCCCAAGAGTCAACCTGTACTGCAAGGCATCAGCATCATTTCTTAGCATCTCTTATCGTTTTTCTTAACTAGGATGTTGGAGTCGAACACCACAGGCACCTTCGCATTCAGAAGGGATCTTCAGATGGTAAAATGTTTAACACTTTCATTGCGGACGACTGCTACGCGCTACGCTTGTAGCCGATTCCGTGATTTTTCCGCTTTGTAGAGAAAACGGATCTCCCACAGAGAGCTCCCCTCGGGAGTTCCCCGCGCTCAATGTGTTAATGACAACATAGTTAAATTAAATATTGACTAAATGAAGAGGCTAGTTCAGTTTATAAAATCTAATTTCATATAGTCGGTTTCATTAATAAAAACAACATAAAATCAATAAAATGAATTCCAAGTATTCATTATTGTTATTTGATCTGAATAAGCACATGCCTACAAAACGGCAAAAAAAGTTTTTTGCGAAAAACATCAAAGCCAAAAGCCGCGTACAGAATGAATTATTTTCGCATCCGCATTTTCCCGCAGTTTCAACTGAAAACTCGTAATTGTGAACGAAAAGAGATAGCACAGAATGTAGTCGTGGACTCATTAAAATTTGTACACGCCGATGAGTCGACGAGTACAATATTGTGTACACAGCCTGTATAATAACGTTGGTTCGCTAACGGATCCGTATTTCAGATATTCCGAGGACCTTGCGCTCCGCTGGTTCACGAGAACTGTAAAATATTTGGTTAAAGTCGGCTTCGTTAAAATGAAATGGCACGAATACCTACTGAAATAACTTCATCAAAAACTTTCTTTCATCACAAATACGTTATTGCCTATTAATTAAAACTTGACAATAATGTATAATATTAATTGAAAGTCATTATCCAATGATGATGATGATAATGTTGTCCGGCCGATTTCGGCCATGGCGACTGCTTCGATTCCGTTGCTCTCATGTGGCTGATGAGGCCTATCTTCTTAAAGATAACCAGTAGTATAACACAAACAGTATCTATAACACACTACGATAGCACCTTTATTCATTGTTGATCAATTTAATTTTTCGTTTGTTTTAGAAATGATTGCAAATTTACTGAAGTGACAGTTAAAAAGTGAATTTTAAACTTATGTTGTAACTAAAAAAATGTTATATGTCAAGGTCCCATACCGCATCATGCTGACATGGCTGTCTGGTGCCACATCCAGTATGACGTAGTTATATGTAAATAATTGTGGACGTAATGATGATATACTGTCTCAACGAATATTCGAATGACATAGTTGTTTTTCGACTAAATACTTGACTAAAAAATATTTTCTATACCTTAATGTGGAATCTAATTTAGTGATTAATAAGTAGTCTCATTTCCATAAATGTTTTATTTTGTATATTTTAATACTTCTAAAATATCGCAGTTGCTTTCCTTCTATAAAGTGTATTCATCCTACATATATTAACTTCAAAGAATCCTCACACAAGTTTAACAATGAAATTGCGAGTATCACTCAATTACGATTCATGAAACCCCTATCTTATGATAAGGCACCCTTTGGTCCCCTTTTGACAGCTGAATTATTAATTCAATTGGTTAACATTACAATGTATGGGTCGTGTTTAATCTTGAGGCTTATAGAAGCTGAATTGTGACATCAGTAATACGGTATTTATAATATTATAATGCATACCTAGCAGAGCTATACTCTGCGTTACACGCCGTGTTTTTTTGATTTCTTTATTTTCGATATCGCTTTTTGTAACATTCGAAATATTTTTTTTCGTTTTTCATACATAATTTCAAATGCTAAGTAGTATAAAATAAGTAACATTATGATGTAATAAAGTCATTAAACTTTTTTATAACTCAATAACAGTAAGAGTTATGACACTAGTTTCTTAGAATTCTAGTTGACTTAAATAGACTTCCCTTTTTAATGCAAAAATAATAATCACCAAATTAAAAATTTTAAAAACCGACTTCAACCGATTTCTCAAAGATCCCCGATTTGTTTCCTCAAATCCTACTTTCTGAATGCAAATTCTTGTAAATGAATGAAAATTACCAAAAGCGCCATACATGTACCTATAACATTTGAAGAGATCCCTCGATTTCTCCAGGATCCCATCATCAGACCCCAACTTGGTGCCAATGGGACCATCTCGGGGTAATACATGTTCGATCACAAAAAGAAATTTTAGAATCGGTTCACTATTCTCGGAGATATCAGGTAACATACATACAACAAAAAAAAAAAATTCAGTCGAATTCAGAACCTCCTCCTTTTTTTGAAGTCGGTTAAAAATCGCCTGTATATTTGTTGTTACAACAGAGCCACGTTTTTTGTCAGCTTTTCACCAGCGTTTATATGTCTTAAGTGGGTCACTTTCAATTGAAAAGACACAAATTGTCCATTCAGTGGTCAAAAGTTAACAGCTGATTGGTGTACCTATATTTATATTATTTTGTAAGCTTGGTGTAAATGGGTTTTTTCTGTCTGTTATTGCCATAGTTACGGTTACCTGAGTCACGCTGATTTTATGCAAAATTATGCTACTTAATATATGTAAACATGCATAATGAAGGGTCCACGGAAAAAACATGTCCAAAGCTAAAAAAACGGGACAAATTCACACCTTATTCTGTTTAAAGTAAGGTGGTTTTTCCTTCTGTAATTTGAATTGACTAGACATGTTCTTTCCGTGGACCCTTCATATAGTCCATGTTTGTAGGGTCATCAAGGAAAAGGTTTAATAACATCAGAAAAATGCATGTTTGCATAGTTTAAGCAGCATAATTATGCATAAACCCTGCGTGACTCAGGCGACCGTAACCATGGTAATAACAGACAGAAAAAAGTTGATTCAGCCAAATTTATGTTACGATATGTAAATAAGGTAAACCGGGGAACGAAATGGTACCGTTAATTGTAATTTCCCAAAATTTACTTCACTTTAGGTAGTATGTCTACCTAAGAGACGATAACCCAAATCTATCAATAGCTACATATGTATACGAGCACTGTCTTTTCAAAAAGGCTTATTTACACTATCAATAAGGGTTATTTTTCCTATGTTTTCATTGGAAAAATAATGTCTTTTAACAAAATGGACATAAAACCTTTTAAAAAGACACTCCTCATATATACTAGACATCAAAGGAAGTAAATGCACATCACATGAAACGAAGCGTCACAATTTGTTCACGACGCGATATCTCACAGAATAATCCCTTACGTCAAATAACAAAAGCGTATTCTATCCAATATCACTATTATACACACTCCAATTTATATATAATACGTGCTATGATAAATGTACCTCATTTTTCATATCAATACTTCGGCATATTTCTCGCGTCGCCTTAGCGAGGTGACGTTGACGTATGGCTCGTATATTTTGGTAACACTCTATATGCTGGAAACGCTAATCGAATATAGAACCCGGTACATTGAATACGTTAAACTGGATAACATTATATCTCGGTATGACTACGGTTGTTTTTTGGAAAAAACGGTTTTACTGTATTTATCTAAAATACCAAATTCGTTATGCAAATATTAAAAAATCAACAATAAAGTAAATAAAACCTACATTTTTTACTAAATCTCCCAGGATTTGTACACTGCGATGAAGTTATTATGGTTTCATTTTTCATAATCATAATTTGATTGTATCATAGTCATGCATCATTATTAGACACGAATGGCCATCTTAATACTATTCCATACGGAAAGTACTCTAAGAATTATTCAAGTCTGATAACCGTAAGGCGTCACAAAGCTTTAGTAAAATAGTTGGCATGACACAAACACGTACCTACGTAATAACACCATTTAAGTGACTTGGGTACTTGAAATCCATTAAAACGAATAATTAAAGGACAGCATAATTATACGAGTAATGCTTAGTAGGATTAGTGCGGACTATTTTTCAACTAGTCGGTAGACTTTCATGGTGTATGTTTTGGTTCGTTCTAGTAAGGATTACTCAAATATTTAATACAAGATATGAAAGCAAAAAGTGTATTTTGTTTCGTGAAACAATTTTTATTTTATGTGGTTTATTTCGTTATGTGTGTTTATCCTCAGCTACTCCGTTCGTGCCTATTACTGGCAGGAGTCGTTTGTCGTGTGTCTGTCAGTTGTGAAGTAGTGAGATAAAATCACTTCCACTTCTGAGCTACGGCTCGCTGTCAAAATGTTTGGTCAGCTTGTAGTGCCAGCCGCTGTGCGAGGCGCTAAAATCAGAGCCGACTGAAAGCACTTAAGTTTAACCGCCTTACATTATAGACTGCCGAATGTAACTTGAAAGACTTGCTTTAAAGCAAGCTGTGTTGTTAGTGTAACAATATCAGATAATATTTTGCAGATATGTTATGATTATAAGTCGTAACACTCGTAACTACATACCTATGTTACTTATGAAATAACACCAAACATTATAACTACGAAACTGATTTAACTACAGAAATACCCTTATTTTATATTTAATAAAAAAAGCTTTTAATAAAAAACCAATAAAAAAGTAAAATAAAACTATCTAAAACGGATTATCCTGCGTATATTAATTAATTTAACTTCATCCCGACGTTTCGAACAGTTTACAGGGTTCGTGGTCTGCGGGCGACTGATTACAACACAGATTTTTTTAGTACCTATAGTATACCTAAGTTGCAACAAAATTTTACAGCATACATTTTCAGCGACCCAAGCTAACTTTTAATACATATTGTACTCCCAAGCGTACTTTTTATTAGTTGCCTACGTAGATCAAATTCTAAGATATGCTTTATAAGTTGGTATGAAATTTCTATGAACATCACAAGCAAAGCAACAGGGCATGCTCTTCAATCCGGCCCTTTGATGGCCGGCTCGATCGCACAATAGATATGCGGAGCGTTTCGATATTGGACCAGGGACTACTTCGAAGGAGACTCAAGGACCAGCTTTCGATAGAATACCTTACCGAATTGCCAAATAATATGGATTTACTTTGATTCTGTTGACAAAGAGGGTTGCTTTGAAAGTCATCTGGCAGCTTAAACAGGATTCGTAGTAAGAAACGGGAATTATCTATACACAGTGTACGTTACCATATTATGATATGCGAAAAACAAAAAAGTGGGGATTTTTATTAATATTACTGTGACTCCATTGACAAAGTCTTTCATACAAATTTTGGATCACTCTGTCTGCTGATTAAAAATAAACGAAAAAAAATCGTTCTTAAATGTTAAGTGATATTGAAGATATTTTGAAAACCGCACGAAAAAAGGTGATTCACCCATATATAACTTGGATTATTTATGCCGTCATCTGTTAGTCCTAAGTAGGTATACCTATATCGCGGAATATTATCCGACGCAACCAAGGCGGCAAAAAAAACTGATTCGAACTTTATTGAGTAAGAAGTTGTCTTATCTAATTGCGGACTTCCTTTTATTAAGATACTATTGCTGGTGAGACTACGTATACTTTGTTATACACAGTGTAACATGACGAAACCGAATAAATTTAAGGTCGTAAGAAGCAATAACTTATGTAATCCCAGGCCGAAATTTGATTCTTTTTATAAATAATAGATGTCATATACCAAAGAAAAACGACCAAGATCACCAAGATGTCCAAGGTGGGGATCGAACCCACGTACTCAGCTTTCGCGGCTGATGCCTGTACCCCTCGGCCACTCGGTCTTAAAACGACCAAGATCACCTATGTCCGAGGTGGGTGTTTCTTTTTTTTCATTTTCACATGCAGCAGAAAAAAGGTGTGCAAAATGCATGAATAACATCAAATTTTGATCTCGATTCGTGTAATATATTTTGCTTCTTACATCTTCTGGAAAGGGCTATTAAAGTTATTCGGTTTCTTCGTGTTACACAGTGTTTACAAGAACATTAAACCATTTTATACGTAAAAATAACTCATCGTTATTAAAAATCCCTCATTTAACATTCGGTTATTCGATTTACAGCCAATTAAAATGCAAAGCTAAAAAAACGTCAGCGCAACTTTTCACAATATTCACAATAACTGAGCTCAAATTGAAATTCTCGCAAAAAGAGGGGAAAAAACATGAAATGAAATATTTTCATCAAATAAAATTCCCAAATGATAGCAAAGAGAAATAACTTCATGCATTTTGTACAGCCGGCAGTGCGATCCAGAACGGACGGGAACCGTTAGGAAAAAATACATTTTTTTTGTTGATCGTACAGATTCCGACAAAGCGTGCGCTAACAGCGGGCATCGGCACAGAATAGCCGGGCTAGGTATAGACCGGGCACTAGGTCTAGAACGGTTAGTTGCGACGCGATTAGTCCATGAACTCGTTTGCACACTGTTTCGAGTGATACTGTCGCGAAGCCCTGGCCTGCTACCGCGAACACCCAAGTTCGCAAATATCGGGGATTTTTCTCTGTCACTCTAAAGACGCCTTCGTTGGAGTGACAGAGACAAATCCCCGCATTTTACGAACTTCGGTGTTCGCGGTAGCAGGCCTTGTGTTTTAGTATGATTAAAAAATAGTTTGAGATTCTGAAACTATGCGAAGCATTTTTGATACTTTACTGGATTGTAATTAGATTTCGAAATATAAAGCAAAAGTAAATTTCGAGTCGTTATATACAGACATAGGTTGTCGGAAAATTAGGGTTTAAAGCCGGCAAAAAAATCTTTTATATTTATCGATTTGGACTATAACGTACTAAACGGTACTTTATCAACACATGGTGTTGTATACACTAGGGTGGATCGATTTTTTTTATTTTTGGAAATTCATAAAATAATCTTTACGGATCGATACTTCGTGGCTAGAGAAATAAAAAATATTATGATCATTTTTGAATTTACTTTCATTTTGTACTTCGTTTATAGGCCCAAAGATCGACTCTATTTTTAAGGTTTTCTTAAGAAAAGTTAGTACTTCGTGGATATTTTCCGTTTTACTTTTATGTAGAAACAAAATAACATTATTTGTCATGAATTTAGAATTTGCACAATTTAATTACATGAAAATTATAACCAGTTTCGGCAAATCCAAAATTTATGCAAAACAATCTTATTTTGGTTATCCATACCTAATAGTAAAACAGAAAATATCCATGCTCATCTGAGTTTTCTTAAAAAAACCTCAAAAATAAGGCCGATCTTCGGGCCTCTAAATGGGGTCCAAAATGATAAAATATCCAAAAAATGGTCGTAATATTTTTTGTTTCTCTAGCCACATAGTATCGATTCATAAAGATTAGGTACTTAATGACTATCCGAAAATAAAAAAATCGATCCACCCTCGTATACACGCGGACTTCACTCCGGTCCTGAGCTCCGTTGGGTGCTGTCGTGTTGTGCGCTAGTATCCTATATCTCCAGTGCAGATATACATATATTTGTATTATTTACAACCCTAAAGCCAACAAATGGTAATGCTACAGTTGTCTTGTATTGTTTATTTATACCTATGTTGTGTACCTACTTTAAAGCCCGTAAAGATGGCATTTGCAACAATGCCGAAAAATCGGGTGCTCTATAATTTCATTTCACATGGTAAATATCCCTTTATAAGTAATACTAATAACAAATTCTATACGAAGTTTTATAAAATCTATTCCATTATCGCCTCTCCGAGAGGTTATATGCAAAGGTATAATCCGGAGCATGCTCTACGCCCCGCCCGGACGGCAGTTCATGCATTTTAATGAGAGCTGGTGCATCGTCCGTATGCAAACAGGGTCTGCATACGTTAGTTCTATACATTTATGTATGTTTTTGCCCTACTTGTATCTTTTTCGGTGAGTTTGGGTGAATGAGAATTTACTTTCAGGTGTTATTTTTATAATACTTCGGTACAATAATAATAACACGCTAGAGATAATTTTAGTATTATGGTTACATACATATGACCGAGTAATTAGCGAAGTGGATTTAGTTTTGTGTTTAAAGTCTTTACCTACTTATTTTACATGAGGAAAATAATTTTATGCTCCAAAAGTAAGATATTAGGCTTCAAAAGCGAGACTAAAATAGTGTATTTACCCCATATTCAAAAAACGTCTCCTAACTTAGCAAGCCGCTAAGTATTGCTTATTCCTTTCGGTCTTATCTATATCTCTATAAGAGAAACAATGCTTAGTGGCTTGCTAAGCAATACAAGATGTCATTCTGCCAATCGCATACGATAAGTCGTAAGGGTGCGGCTCCATTGACGCGGAGCGGAGCGGAGCTGTGGGAGCTCGGCCAATGAGACCGCATCACAGTGTTTCGAATTTTGAATTTGAAGGATGTAATTGGACAATTTTGCACAGCTCCGCTCCGCTCGGCGTCTGTGGAGCCGCACCCTTAATGTATTAAAATGACAGATCCGAACGAAAATTCACGTGTTAATAATGTATGGAAATCGTAGTGGTTACAGAACGACATCTTGACTACGCATGCTGGCCTAAAGGTTCTATAGAATAGAATAGAATAGAATAGAATAGATTTTTATTCACATAAAGCATATTCATATTCTATTACCCTGCGAACAATTTTCCCTCATTTTCTTTTGGAAAATTACTGTCAACATAGCTTGATTTCAACCCTTGTCAAACTATTATACAAGATGGTTAAAATCCATTTCAATATCAATTTATTTTGACCAATCCAAAAAATATAAGAGCCGGACTACCTGGAGAATTCCTGGCACAGCGTATCAGCATTGCAGCATCAGTAAATGCCGTGCTGACGGCATTTACTCGCTGACTTTGTACTGAGGATGCTGATCCTATATATATGCGAATAAAGAATCAAAAGTATTTTGTATTCCAATGGAGAGTTTATCATCCAGTTAAAAAAAATGTGTCGTTTGTATGTCGTGAAGAATTGTACCTAATTATTACATATGTATGTATGTAAAAAAATATTATGTAAGTAAATTCAATTTGATGTACCTCCAAAAAATGCTAAATTCCATTGTTAAAAGCAAACGATTGTAATAAGCGAAATCGTAATAAACGCATGCACTTTAATAGTGACTCCTAACTACTAAAGTCAATCATATGCCAATGCACACGTCGCTAAAAAACGGTTGGTTGCTATATGCAAAGTCATACAGTCTGTAGATATATAAATTGTACAGATTTGTAAATAACTAAAAATGTGGGAAAAAATTAAAAGCGGCCTATTTGTCATAAGTCAGGACTTGCTTTTTATATCTAGGAAGATATCTTATGATGACAAAGCAGCATGTTTTGGGTTAACCTCGTAAGGCCCAACGTCCTATTTTTAGGACAACAAAATTTACTCATAACGGCCCATGACGTCATATTTTTCAAAGGAATATTAATTTTATTTTGTAGGTCCCAAAATTAAAAATAAAATGTTTTTTTTTAGGTCAACGGGTTATTATTTCACTTGTCCTAAAAATAGAATGGGCCTTACGAGATTAAATGTGAAATTTTATATAGGGCAATTCCTATAAAATATATGATCTGATGTTAAAATGGATTCCACATATCCAGTTAAAATTTTAAATATGTGTTTGATATTAAAATGTTTCTATGAAAAAAGACACCCGACCCTTATTATCTGCTAACGAGTGCAAATCATTGTTGATATTTTTTTACTTGTAACATCGTGTATTTTCGTTCATAAATATTATATAAGGTCTCATTAGCGTCATGTGACGACACCCTAAGCCTTCTAACAAGCGAAGTTGTAATCCTAGCGACGGATCCATTAAATTTGCTAAGTACTTCAGCCATTGGGGTTCCTTGGCAGAGGATTGTTAATGTTAATAGGCATAAAGACACCACATTAAATATTAATTGGTTTTGTATTAGCTGCTGCTCGTAATTAGTTTTGTACGTATTTTGTAAATCGTGTTTTATTTTTTTGTTTTTAAGACCATGTATGTGTTACACTGTGTAAACTTTGCTACTACGTGTACAAATTGAGTAATAAATATCCACAAAATATATTGTTTTAAGTGAATCTAATGGATGAATAAAGTTAAATGCTTACGTTAGATTATGTGGACCTGGCCAGGGCATTAAACACTCCCTTTGTTATGGAAAGCATATCGCATGAACCGGTTTCACTACGGTCTTATGTGAGTCATCCCTTGTTAGAACTACACTTGCTTTGGATTCATAACCTGTAGTTTTTAATCACTGGTCGTGCCCACTGTTTTTGACCAGAGTTAATCTGGTCCAAAACAGTTACTACTACAGTAAAACTTTAAAAAAACGATCAAATATATGTACGTGTTGTCTGTCTAAATAGTGCTGTGTATACAGCCAAACCACCGTACAACTATCATTATTAAGACTTGGCATACAGACACAGTTTTCCCTTAGGACAACTTTCCAAATATAAGAGATCCTATTTTCGAGAGCATAATTTGTAAGTTTTTACAAATACGTACCTACAATAAATAATTACATGACTTAATATATGCGATATAATAGTTATAATCCATTTCCATAGTAATATTTCATGAGTAACGGTTGCGGTTGTCTAAGACAACATAATTATAGAACTAAATATAGGTAGTAAATCACTTTATTATACACATAATATATTACAACACAGTTATAAAGAAATTTAGGTACAAAAGTGAAATGTTGTTCCATATCAAATTATTATTTTTTAAACCAACTTCAACCGATTTCTCCAAGATCTTATCAACTATAACATAATAAAAACCGGCCAAGAGCATGTCGGGCCATGCTCAGTACAGGGTTCCGTAGTTATTTGAAAACCGCTGAGCCGATTATATTATTATTCGAAATAGTTTTATTTTAAAGTATTCTATAAGCCCACTATTCATGATTTTTTTCATATTTTTTGAATCCACTGATCAAAAGTTAGAGGGGGGGGGGCACTTTTTTTTTTATTCTGGAGTGGTTATCTCCGAAAATATTAACTTTAGAAAAAAACTTTCTTCTGCGATCCTCACTATTTTTATAAGACCTATTCAATGATACCCCACACTATAGGATTACAGCAAATAAAAAAATCATCCCCATTTCACCAGTTGGGGAGTCACCCAAAAAAAACTGACGGACACATGGACAGATGAATTTCAATGTCAACCTATAAAAACTTAAACCGCCATTTAAAAATAGTTGTGATTGGTCCATCAAAGTTTTGATTGGCTATATTCTATAAACATTTGTCAAAGGTGTTGCGCCGAAATATGCGCGGTGTTAAGAAGAGCGCTATGTCGTGCCCATCTTGGCACAATTGAACAATTGATTTCGGGGGCATTTTTGAGCTGGCGTTAGACGTCCATGTTATATATGGTCGCAGAGCTTTTACCCTTCATAAATGGTCATATTGCGATACTAACACGGAACCCAGAATTCAATCCTGTCCCTTCCCTCGGGCTTTGTTTAAATATGCAAGTGTTTTTAAAGGGTGCTGGGACGTTATATAAGGGTCTTATAAGCGTGTTTGTTTCATAATTGTGATTTTGAGTATCATATACGCCATTCGTGATATTTTTCGTTCGAGGTTTTTCATCGTTTCCAAGCTGGAGAAGCTACAGGAACCTACTTAAGTTTATAATAGTAGGGTGGAGCGTGGTTGTATGGGAAAAATTTTTTTCGCGATATTCAATTTGGAACCGGTTCAAAAAGTTGCATAATGTCATGGAGATTAAAATGGTTATATCCAGTATTAAAATAAAAGGTACTTTTAGCCCTCTACCAGCCACCCAAGAAATATAAGAAATCCAATTTTCATGAAGTAATCAAATATACTATTTCAGTAATATTTACAGATTATATTTAAAGTAAAAAATACTAAATAAGTATTAATTTAGAAATTTTCATAATTTCAGTGGTTTTTATCCAATATTAATGAAATAATATAATACCAATTTTAATTAAAACAGCAATTTCATGCACGACAAGGAAAATGCCACAGTGAAAAAAAAAATATGACATATATTTTTTTGACATGCTGTTTACTAAATCTTTAACATACGAGGTGGCCAGAAAATAAGTCCACTCCCGTTGCCTGTGAATTTTTGAGACTCAGAATAGGCCTTTTAAATGGATTTAAAAAAAATCAGAAATGTTGGAAAAAAAATTAAATCACTTATAATAGTTAGGCACTAGGTGCAAGGTACTACTTACTTATATTTTTGCTAATTTCTAGAAGGTCCTTATTAGGGTTCAAATTTCAAAAGCATATTTTTCTGTCTTATGCGTTCAAAGATTCAATTTCTTTTAAATATTTATATCTATTAAGATAAAATCCGTAAAAGTCTACGTCTATGATATTATTATATAATTTTCATTGCTCATGCTCGGGAAGTGGGTTGTTGTTTATCTATGATACGGGTGGAAAACGATGCATCGCGACCCTTGGGTTGCAAAAAGATAATTGTTCCTATTAGTGCTCGCCTTGTAAAATTGTAAGCACAAACCCGAACAAAGTGCCAACAATACTCTTATTTAGAAACAAATCTAAGATATTAGTTCTTGGTTGCTCGTTTTTGTTTTAATTTGTAGCGATAATCGTAAGTTAAATATGTCAATTCATTAAATTATTTTAATTTTTCGGTTAAAATTTAAGCGTTTTGGTTTTATATAACGGTGACCAAGTGAACCAAACCTTACAATTTTATTTTTATTTTAATACGCGTAGGTACCTAAGCGACGGAATAATTATACTTAAAAATAAATTCTTACTAGTAACTATTACATTCAATTAATACTTTTATGTTTTCTCTTTCCTCTCATTCGTAATAAAAAGTGTTTAACTCGGGTGAAAGGCACCCATTTTCGACTCGCACTATTGTTCACTCACTTCGTTAGAGCGCCAAACTACCTCGTCGGAAATGGTTGCCTTTCCACCCTTGGTTAACAATCTACTATTTGATACTGCTCCGTGACAAGTGGTGTAGCGTTATAAATCTCATTATTTACCTCTGCCTTGCAACAAAACCGTGATATCTCAGTAATAGTACATTATTACCGAGGCCGGGAAGTGACTGGTTGCCGGCCGAATATATGTAGACGGATAGTACGGATAGTATTCGGACGGCAACCCGTCACTTCATGGCCGAGGTATGTATAATGCTTTTCTCAAACATGCAATGAAATGAAACAAAAAATGTATCTTCTTTCTAAGAAATTATAAGTCAACTACTTTTGTCAGCCTCTGTAGCCTAGTTGGTAGTGACCCTGCCTACGAAGCTGGAGGTTCCGGGTTCGAATCCCGGCGAGGGCATTCTTTGTGTATTTATTTATCACAAATGTTTGTTCCTTGGTCATGGCTGTGTATGTATCTAAGTATCTATACGTATCTATCTATTATATATATCGTCGCCTGGTACCCACAACACAAGCCTTAATTGAGCTTACCGTGGGACTAGGTTGATTTGTGTAAGATGTCCCCAAGATATTTATATATTTATATATTTATATAACTACATTACTAAGTTTTTGAAACACAACAAAAGTCAAATACGACACCGACACCTCATTTTTTTTAAGATTGACCTGTGTGAAAATTGCAAATTTTTACTTTTAAAAAGCGGTATTAGACGACGCGGTCGGTTGAGCCCAATTAATCGCATGCAGTGATCGGGGCCGACGGATCGCGCCGTATAATGCTGCTTTTTAAATATTATTTTGAGTGGTTATTGTACATTTATTTTAAATTATATAATTTAAATACCTAATTATAACTACAAAAATTAGGCAATCATTTTTTTAATTTTTATTTTTTTATTTTATTTTAGTTACATGGAAAACCAACAGCGCTATAATGTATCTATAAATAATAATAGAATCACAAAGCCAATTACAGGTTCTCGCTTATGGAAACATAATACATCATCTAATTCTTAGCTCAATTAAATAAACCTACTTACAAATTCACACTGCATGAGACCAGTGAATGCATAATATAAAACTAAACAATAAAAAAAAATATCTTATAAGAAAGAAAAAACTGCTAATTGTTAGCACATTAGTCTAGATAGTTACATTGACAATACCAGTAACACACCGAGCCCTGTCCAATGCCAGCAGTAACACTGCTCATAAAATATTGTATTAATTTATTCTTTATAACTGGTATGCTATCACTATGTATATCAATATCACAATGTATACTCGCCCTATTTAGGCTCATGCCTGCCCTACATATGAAACTGTTCTTCCTGTACCTAGTAGTAGTTTGGTAATTACTAATGGGACGAAAATGCCTAAACCTCCTTGACGGAACATTAAAAGATATTAATACTAATATTACTTACAGATAATTATTGGCTAAAAGCCAAGATGCCAGGTCACAACCTTATTTCAAATGAAAATTAAAAAAGAGGCACTTGCCGGCCTAGGCCGGCAACGAGGTACTTCCCGGCCACTTTTTAGGCACGTAATGTTTGAGAAAAATAGATTTTTTAGTACAGATGGTGTACTTTTTAGGCTCTAGTGCGAGAAGTGGGTCATTTTACGTCAGGTCCAAAACTTCGGAGGGCCATCTGTACTAAAAAACGTCGTACAAGACACGTGCAAAAACGAAATTCGTAACTCGTGTCGATTTAAAACACTCCCTATCGGTCATGTTTTAAAACATCGCCACTCGTTTCGAATTTCATGTTTTTCGCAATTGTGTCGTCATGTATTATTCTGAGTTATCACAGTTTTTTCGCAAAGCAGCGCTATCGCATCGGAGCTAATTTACAAAGTTTCATTAAAACTGACAAGGTTCCATTCCAGGAAGCGTAATAATATAAGTTCTCACAAAACTTACATAACTGCTACCTAAAAATAATTTGTTATAAAAGTATTTTTCCAAATGGCCCGCATTAAAACTAAAAGAAAACTTTTCGTTTTTAAATTCTATGAGAAGAAATTGGCCGTGTGGTGACGGCAGAAAGAATACATTTGTCACCACCCCAACTCCTCCTGCGTATGTCGTAAGAGTCGACTAAGGGATTGAAGTGTCACTGACCATATTTGATTAAAGATTGATGATGGGCAGCAGCGTCATCATAGTGGACACATTACTGCGATCGCCAATCCGCTTGCCCAGCGTGGCGATTATGGGCATTTACCTCCTAATGCGTCTATACGCATAGTTAATAGGAGAGGCCTACGTCCAGCAGTGGAGTATCATAGGCTGATGATGATGATGATGATGAGAAGAAATTAAACACATTATCATTTAATTTCCTACCAACTAAAGGGTTCTCCTGTCTAGAGCTAAGAAACACAGCGCTATTTTATTGCCATCTTAACTACAGGATTGTACGAAGTCACAAGATCCAAGTAACGTTACATTTATACGAGTAGCGAGTAGGTAAATACTTACCTGCATATTATGCTATAAATATGGTATATTTGTTTTCAGATGCTCTTCGTGTCTACAACATACGCCATTCATCTGCTTTGAGTGCATCCCAGGAAGACGAGTCTGCGGTACTCAAAAAGTAAGAAACTAAACCTTATTTGATACGTCTTATCAACGGTTTTCCCTCACACGACGCCACGTTCATATTTAATATAAAATTGGCGAATTTCTTCACTCTGACATTTGTATGTTGTACTTTGTTGGCCTTATTTATGGTTGGTTTTCGTTCGTACATAAATGTAGGTGAATGTCGGTTTCGAAATGATAATTTTAAACGAAATTGAGTTTTATTTTTATCAATAGTAAGTTTATTTTAGTAAAACATACAATTGTAGTGGTAATTTTAATATTATAATGAGAATGTGAAATGGAATAAAAGAATATGAGAACGGATGAGACTGCAGATGAAAAGATTTTATTTTAAGATTTTATTCGTTTCCCTTTTGTAAGAGGATTTGCATTTTTAACTGTGTATGGAATTCTATTTTGCTTTTTTCTAACGACGTTGTTTAATTAACTATAGCTAGTTTCGTAAAGATCATACCGTATTTTTAAATGTTGTGCTGATGTCTGTTCACATTTTGGTGCGAATCGCGTGAGATTCTTGGTATAGAACTTAAAATTTCATAGTACTAACCTAATACTAACGAAATATTGAATACATCCACTTCATAAGGTAGTAACAGTACCTACATGATTTTAAACAAATTTCATGGTTAATTAAAATACGTTCGTTAGGTACAGCCTGCAGCCTGATTGGTTAATGGTTAGCCCTCATAAGATTTGACATCCGCCAAATCGAGCAAATAGTGATATCAATGATATCTGTGAAAATACGCAAAACCGAATACATTACGCGAAAAGGATCGTCTCTTGAACGTATAAAATAAAAGCTCGTATTTACGGTAGCATTTTTATAAAATCCCTAGGTCCTATCGCGGTTTCGAGCAGCCAATATTTGCCGGCAATCCTATTACGGCGGCGCACTCGACAAGTTTTCTGAGCAACTCGTGTAACATTGAGCTTTTGTCTTCATGTGTTTACTTCTTTATACAACACAACGGAAAAATTAACAATCTTTATTCTTCTCGAAAATTCTAATATTTGCGGTAAGTGGATCCTCATGAAGAGAAGAGAGAGAGATGATCTTTCTGAAGAGTTCTTAGAAGTAACTACAGGGCTGAAGCAGTATGGCATACCTACATGTATGTGATTGTAAAGTAAAAAATATAGATACGCGTAAAGTACAAAAAAGTATGCATACACGACTTTATAGTATAATAGGGTTACACATATTTTTTGCATCTTTGCGCGCATTTATTTTTTTTTACCTTAACTGCATTGTACCTACATTACTTAATAGGTATATATATTATTTTTTTAAAGAATAAACAGTAACAATAATTATAATTATACGGTTAACTCACGTATATTTTGCAGCGACTACTCGTAAATATACGTGACTTTAACCGTTTAATTATATTTATAGTTATTACGTCTCACGGAAGTTTAAATTCAATAAACAGTAACTCTAATAATTCTTAGAAATTATTAACAATTAAATCGATAAGATTTGATTATACATCGTGAGCCCATATAACCCGAACTATTTTAACCACGCATTTCTGATGTAAAAACAAACAAAAAATATCACATGAGTTTTGTCATTATTGCGAAAAAAATTAAAGGTTTTATTCGTCACTTTTTGACATCTATCTATTAATGAGGTTAGTGAGACTATTCTCCATAATGAAACCAACGTCGTTAAAAAAACTTTTGTACGGAGTAACAACCACATTTTTTTTTCAATGGGTAATAACTCTTAAACTAGGTCATATCCAGAAAAGTTTATAGGACATTATAATTTCTAAATGTGGTCACGAATACACTGTTAAAATCGGTCGTGTTTAAACAGCCCACGGTGTATACCTAGGGAATCTGTAGAATAAACAAACTCGACACGTCACAGAACTCAACATAGCTGAAATGAGATACTTACTGAAATTAGGCACCTACTGAATTATTTTCATTTTCTCATCCTTGCGTGATAAAAGTTTTTAGGCTGGAGTAGCCTTATGTATAATGTTTTGATTGCATCCTGACTACAAATTACGTAAAGTGATTATGTATAGGTACCTAATATTTTTTATCCTCAATATATTGCTGCATGTAATATTACCAAGTTTCATGGTTTCGTCTAGCTTGTCACACGCGATGTAGAATATTATATAATTTCGAGCCAAGCTTTTAGACCCTCCAACTAAACTTGAACTTTGAACATTTTGGCTTAATCTTAATTTTATTATCTTTAAATTGCGCTCTTAGATAACGTTAATTTAGAATACGTGTTATATTATACTAAACCGTTTAATTCATTGATTGTAAATACAATTCCATGAGCAGCCCAATACAGAAAATGTACATATATTTATCTTCAATTTTTAAATCTATCAGTAACTATTATGAATGTGCTTATAAAATAATTTTAAAATATTTGAAATAATAAAACGTAAGTAAGTGATTCCTACACAGTTTAATATATAAAATTGTTGTTACAGGTCTTTTCAACTTCAACGATACTTCTCTAATGGTAAGTTTAGTACAGGATGTGACTCAGTAAATACAATATATTACAAATTCATAAATATACATTCACTCGCATACATTGATTTAAATTGCTAAATAATTGAAGTTTCCAATAATTTACTTACATCGTACACTAAAATAAGTATCCTGTACTAAGAGTTATTACTTATTATGTATGTATTTATGTTCGGAAACAAAAACCCTTTGAAAGTTTAGTTAGTTGTAACGATTATGATGAAGATGCTTCAATTACGTGTACTGAACGTATTTTAAACGAGTACATCCGTGGCAGGCTCGCAGTCCGTGACATATCGGAGAAGCTCCAAGAATGGCATCTTCGGTGGTTTGGCCACGTTATACGACTATGTAGGAAACAAATGCCCTAACCTACCCTTGAAAACCGCCGACCCCGCGGCAGACCAGGATGCTTAGCCAAGTTGCCAATCGCTAGCGCTTGCTAGCGCATCGTAGTTTTTCCTCTCTGTCACTCCTTCATATTAGTGCGACAAAGAGGGAAAACTACAATGCGCTAGCAAGCGCTAGCGATTGGCAACTTGGCTAAGCACCCAGAGAAGCGACGTCGTGGAGGCTGACATGAGTGTAAACGGGCTTACAGTTGAATCAAAGGTATGAGTATGAGGAACAAAGGTAGTAGGAAAGCGGACCCTAGGAAAGGCCGGGATAACGCTAGATAGAAGATGAAATTTAAACCATTATGTTTCAGAAAATTAATAACTTTTAACTCCCTATATACTTATTCATAAACGTCTCCTAACTTAGCAAGCCGATTTGTATTTGTTGTCACATTTGGTCCGTTCAATGTTTCTCTAAGACCAATAAAATAGGGCATCATTATTAAAACATTTTAAGCGTATTAAAATATTATCGAACCGGGTTAAAGTCGATGATTGCTCGACAATCTCGACATGTTTATTTTAACAAATTTAAGCGTGTATCTCACATAATATACATATTATGTAATTCAGGACTAGCGATATTCAACCAAAGCAAAATTAAGCTCATTAAAACAATCTGTCCATTTGTAATATATAGTAAATTAAAGATATATAATTTTTATATCATTGTGATTATTCCTTTTGAAATATTTTACCGAGATTAATTTAACTCTTTAGTTTACGTACGATACCTACCCTAAACTAAAGTCTAGGATAGGTCTGAGACGGTAACCTTATTTCCCGCTGAGGTCTGTATTTGCTTTTCTTAACCATGCTATGAAAAATTTTTAGTTATTTATTTTCAATCTCTTTTCTTTGATAGTGTTATTGAATTCCTTCATTCTTTAACATGATTCTCATCCTATTTGATAAATCTCTTTTCTCTTAATCAACTGGCGAAACCAAGTCCTACTCGAAGCATTTTTCTCTCTTCCATTCATTTACATCGTAAGGAATTGAAATCCAGTTCAATTTAGGCCAGACCAATGGCTCTAAGCGAGTTCAACCCGATTTCGGTGATCGTAACCCGGCGCAGTAATCAAGGGATTTGGAAAGCAAGTAGAATGTGTTTTTTCATTAAGCTTTAAGATTTATTAACGCAAACACTTAAGAGATTAGCTTTGGGAATTGAAAAAGCAATATTATTTTTAAATATATTTTAGTTGATTATTTTTCAGCGTAATAATGTCTTTAAACTTCAATTACCAGGGGATATGATTCTGGGTAAATTGTTAGGTTTTAATATAATAATAGCTATATATATAAAAAGTGAAAATATTTAACTTTTAACTTTATAAATTCATACTTGTGAACATTAATAAACATGTGTTGATTTTTTCTATGGTAAGACATTGTGGGATTATCCGCATTGTAAAAAAGTAACACCAACGTCAGTTTGTTTAATTATAAAACAAATTGATGTTTTCTAATCATGAATTGATTACGGCGCCCTCAATAGCAAATTCAACGCAACGGAGAGTTGTCGAGTTTGCGGACGATTGTGGTAGACACACGTCTTTGAGTGGCTTAAGGTTGTAGTACTCGATTTTTACCCAGGATTCAGGAGGATAAGTGATGAAGAAGACAAATAAAAATAAAATACAAAAAATGCTTTCATTTTACATTTCCAAATTTCTTTCCCATAATTTTAACCCGTAATAAGGCACCCCTGCCTTATTACGGGTTAAAACTGCTTAGTAATAGTATAGTATAGTACTTATACTGCTTAGTAATTTAACCATACCTACTGTCTTAATAAATATGGCACGCTGTCGTATGTGTTCACTGGTAATTCAACTTCTTTTTAAAATAGGCTCTGAAACGTTGGCTCTTATCATTTTAAGTTCTTTACAAGAAAATTTTGTCATATCAATGTTAGTTAAGAGAAAAGAAAAGTTTTTAGGTATTTACGTGTTTTTATGAAAATCCTAGTTGTGACAGCCATATTAAACAAAAAGGCGTACAAACATTACACACTTTACACAGGTATATAATGTTTTTATTAGGAATTATTTTAAATAAATTAATTATATAACAAAAAGGTTGAAAACTTTATTTGACAATGACATAACAGACTTTGACAGATTTGACAATAACGCATCTGTTGTAGTTTCGTTGGCCTCGAACTCCAATTACTAGATTACTTGTACTCGTAGTTTTATTTCAACTTCGACTCTAAAAACATAATTACCGCGTAAGTCAAAAAGTTTAGTTTTGTTGCTTTTCTTTAAAATAAATACTTTACCTTGTTTATTCCCTGTACGTATTAAAACTACAGAAGAATTATTCTCGCAGTTAACGACGCATCTCAATATCTTATTTAGGTGCCTGTGGTACCTGAGAGAATTATGATCTACGGGTAATATTCAGTTAAGCTTCTGTATAATATAGCCAAAATATGAATAATACGGACGCAATACTTAAATTCAAAATTCAAAATACGAGTAGGTACCTACTGTAAGTCCCCAGATCTGTCTCTAGCGGGAGGGTGCCCAATGCCCATATGCTGAGTAGTTATGCCTATTCTTGGGCCTATTAGGAATGAACCAGCTTACTTAAATTAAGTTGTTGCTGAAAGCAAACGATAACAATAATCTATTTGGTTAAAAATGTTACTTCGTCCCAAATCTAGTGTCCCGGATTCGGCAAAATCGAAGGATAAAAACCTTTACTTTTACGCAATAAAACGAGTCAGCCGACGACGCCGGCCGCGATTTGCCTTAAAAACGCTTTGATCGATTTGGAGAAACCCTTATGGCATTTAAGTGTGGCACCATGTCACAGGATGTTAGCACATGATCACAATCGGTGTCGATTACTAATTACTGTGTTGCTAAAAGCCATTATTGATGACGGGAGTGCGGATGTAGCATGCGGCGAAGTTGAAAATCCTATATCGTGGTAACGTGTCGTCACGCAATAAATATTGTGACGTGTGGTCACTATGGAGGAACCCTAACGGCGCTGCCGTAATTAAATTGAAATCTCGATTGCATTTGTGCAGACCGAGGTATGCAATACGTGTAGTTTAGGAGTTTGAACGGATGTGAACCATTTCTCTTTCGTGACAGTAATAAATAAATCAGTCATTGGACAATGTTTTACAACTTGACCTAGTACCGCAGCTTAATAATAATAAGATTGTGTGTTGGATAGCAGGTGGCTGGCTTTATGTAGTATTATACAGGGTGTCCCACGGCGATGCCACATGGAGGGAAAGTACCTTAAATATCATAGATAGCGTATTTTGCTGAAAGAAGACTTTATTTTATTTTTAAAATGTAGTAATTCTGCATTCAAAGTTTTTCAAAAAAATACTTGCTTCACCCGGAAATCGAACCGACTAAAATTTTTTTTCTAATTTTGAACCAAACTTTTTTGGTTATTCTTGTAGTTTTAGATACTGTGTTTCTCAAGGAAAATTGTTATTTTTTATCCATTCTTTCGAATGACAGAATAAAATTACGAAAAATTTTTTTTTTCTTTTAAAGTAGGTTCGATGCCTAGAAAAAGCAAAATTTTTTTTGGATTTTTTTTAATGCAGTATTATTTAATTTTCAAAATAAAATAAAGTCTTCTTTCAGCAAAATACGCTATCTATGATATTTAAGGTACTTTCCCTCCATGTGGCATCGCCGTGGGACGCCCTGTATAATGAAAATAAGAAATAATGATTTCATAGGTTGGTATATGTTTTGACTCACCAGAGACGTTGTCGTTTGGGTTGTACGTACGAGCCCCGATGCAGTGGAGTTCGTCTAGTTCGAAACAATTTTTACAAATTTTTGAATATTTTAAAAATGATCACATTATGCTAATGATTCATACAATTCAAGAGACACAACAATCTGAAGTACGCTTTTGTTGTTTAATAAATCGATTTTAACAAACCAGTGTCTAAATTATATTTTCGTTCACCACCGTAATTCCGCGCTTATAAGCTTGACGCAAAATTCGCAGTGCATCAGGTGTACCATGTCGTCTTTAATATTAATGGCGTTCTTTACATTCATTGATTATTTACAAAATTAAAAATTGTGGAAAAAATTTAAATAAATACCTCTCGTAAAATAGTTTTTTTTTTATTCTGATTTATTAAGTCCAAATATTTTATACTCAAAGAAACTACTTTAGTACTACTATTGAATAGTGAAGGTTTTGTCTCTAAACCTTTTCCCCCGGATGTACGGGATAATCTCGAAAAACTGGACGAGAACATATGCATCGCGGCTCGTATATGTTTTTAAATCGAAGTTTGTAATGTTTAATTTATTTGTTATTGTGTAATTGAATATATCTTAGATTATGTAGCAAATACTGTCTTGGTTTTAAAGCTGTAAGCTTGTAAATATGTTTAAAGGGACACATTCGTTCATATGCTTGTATTTATAATTATTTGGTATGTATACTTAAATACTATGAAAATACAATAGGTACCTATATACAGCCTTTATTTTTAAATAAGCCATCCCAACATAAAACTTGGAATAGTATTTATAGATTTATGCAGCAACAGCCAGCATGGAATACTTTGGTTGGATCAGAATAAACGGGATTTTCCGCTTAAACTGTAATTTAGGTGTGTGACAGCTTTGTTAGCTACATTTGACTGATGGAATTTTTGATGCAATATTAGAATTTCACATGTAATTTTCGTATGTTCAAACCAGAGAAACAGTGGCTGTGTATAATCAATAAATAACCATGAGGTAATGTTAATAATGTTACACGACCGCCCTCGTCTAATAGTAGGAAAGAGCGTTAGAAGGTGGTGAAAAATTCAAATTTCTCTTCTTACTATTTAATTCTTTAACTATACTACTGACTTGTACATTTTAAAATGAAAATAAATAGCCTCACCTAAATACTTCAAATTAAGTAACAGTGAAGAATGTTAACGCGCATAAATCGGTTGAAAAACGTTAAGTGTTTATACTCGTACACTATAAAGGTCTATTAAACTATATTTGGCTAATTCATATTTGATTGCTTATAGCTCACAGGAGATTTTTATTGAATGACAATGTGCGTGCCACAAGTCGCGGTCGCTGGTTGTGGCAACGATCAATACATTCTACTATAAATTTAGATTGATAGTATTAGAACAATACAACCGTTTATGTCGTCAGTTCATAATAGTCATATTTAATAAACTACCATTACGATTCGTGACTTTAGAACCGATGTTCTTACAATGTAACACAAAATTAAAATTGCTTCATATACCTATACTTTTTCATTTCATGTCTTAAATATAATTATGTTAATTACAGAATTTGAAATGTACTTATTACCGTATCAAATTTAATTGTTAGGTATCTTTGATTGTTTTTTTACATATTGTTGATAATTAATAGTACTTATATCTATAATGCTTAAATTGCATAGTTTTTTCACATGCTTGTAAGTCTAGGCTGAACACAGTGGACAACATTTTTTTTTTTTATGTTGGCACAACAAAGTGGCTCCACTCCACCTGATCGTAAGTGAAAAGTAGAGCCCAAATCGCGGCGGCAACGAACAGGAGACAATCAGTAACCTGTTAGTTGGCACCTCCTTGCTGGCCCGCTAGATGCTTCTTCACGCTTCGTTTAAAGGGTCCCAACTTATAGGATCTTAACATCTTAATATTACGAAACAACTAAGTATATAACTGTATTCTGAGCCAAATAACAAATCAATACTAATTTGGGTGAAAAATTAAGTAAAATAAAGAAGCGCTGCTTGTGCAATTGTTTTGGTTTTCCCATTCCTACTAGGAGGTGCAGGCAGGAAAACCGAAACACATTTTTTCATAAATCTTTGTGTGGCTTATGTATATTGTGTATATCTGAATCCTCATACGACCCTGTGATCTCGCTGACAGGGCTTCACGAAATCCCCTTTGACTAGGTACCAGATATTATAAATTAATTATCGTCTTGAAAAACTTCTCGTCACGTAAATCTGGTTCCTGAGACTCGATCTATACTTTTTATGCCATGTATTTTGACATACATTAACATTACCTACACGGCGCTTTTTCATCCACTGTATCCAAGATATCAAATTATGCAAATGCGGTGTGACATTAGGGTGTTCCTTATACCTATTCCAAACATATTCTGGAACACATCAATCATGTCGTTGTCATATCAACTATTTAGTCAAGGAATTGCACAATTTGGAATAGCAAATTGAACTAAATGTAGTTGTTAAAACAGATGCAGTGAAAATTTTAAATAAATTTCTATAAAATTAAATTCAAGCGAAAATGTTTACGAATTGTCAGTTAACAATGTGGTACCTAGTTGCGAGCATGTCGGCTAGCGGCTATAAATCCTAGCCCGAACTAATTCTGAACGCAGCGGTTTAGCCGTAATCCTTGTTTTGGCTAATGACTTGACATTGTTTAGCTCGCGTGGAGCCACGAATAAACGGAGCGATTAGCGTTTATTAAGAAAATATCCAGCATTTTTAAAGACAATATTCCGAATTGACATTTGACATTGCCGATCATTTAAAATTTCTTCCAACTACCGAGAATAATGATAGATATTACAAACTTCCTTCGATAAGCACAAATAGAAAAAAACTGCGATTGCCAGTAATCCTCGAAAGTATAGG
>JALPQI010002836.1:0-90704 GCA_025490895.1 Thaumatotibia leucotreta | reverse complement strand
TTCCTATTGAGCTACCAATTTTTCATATGATTAACAATACTTTTGTCTTTTACTTCGCATTATTAACATACCTTTAATTGCAAATATATTTTTTTTTAATTTCTTACAATTGAAAAAGTCGATATCAAAATTGGAAACTTATACAAACTGTTCGGGAAATTATTTCAAATATTTGGTTAACTTTCCTACTTTTCCTAGTAAGATAGCGTTCTCCTTAACTTAAAATATAACGATGTAAATCCATTGCAAAGTACCTAATGCTAAAATGTACTACATCTTTTTTTCAAAAACTATCCCAGCGTGCCCCAATTAAAGCACCTCACGCCATAAAGCCGCGTCCACACTCCGCAGTTAATCGGGAGAGTCCGACCGGGTCGCTTGGGAGCTCACCTACATTCCTGTGTACGTGACCGGTTTTACTAGTACCAACAAAAATAGTATTGTAAACAAGCTAAGGTTGTCTTGCACGCCAAAACCGCTTAGCCAATTTCATCAACCGACTTAAAAAAAGGAGAAAGTTCTCAATTTAACTGTATATTTTTCAGGGTTCCATAGTAAACAAGGAACCCTTATAGTTTCGCCATGTCCGTCTGTCTGTCTGTCCGCAGCATAGCTCAGTGGGCGTTGGTTCTAGAAATCTGCAATTTGTTACAGGTATACATATTAATCATGCCGACAAAGTGGTAAAATAAAAACTAGAAAAACAATTTTTTTTCGGGTACCTCCCCAACTGGTGAAGAGGGGATGATTTTTTTAATTTGCTGTAATCCTATAGTGTAGGGTATCGTTGAATAGGTCTCTTAAAACGAATAAGGGTCTTCAAAGAAAGTTTTTTCTAAAGTCATTATTTACGGTGAAAACTGCTCCAGAAAAAAAATTGTGTCCCCCTCTAACTTTTGATCCGTAGGTCCAAAAAATATGAAAAAATAGTGGGCTTACAGAATACTTTAAAATATTTTAAACATAACCGGCCCAGCCGTTTTGTATTAACTACGGATCCCAATACTGAGCATGGCCCGACATACTCTCGGCCGGTTTTTATTTTATGTTTGTTATCTCAGAACTTTCAACTGCTCTAATACGTAAGAGCAACAGAGAGAGAAAACTACGAAACGCTACTAAGCGTTAGCGACTGTCATCTTGGCTTTAGCAGGGGCCACCAGGATCTCTTATGCGATTCAGTTTAGGTTCAACTTGTCAGTTGTTGACAGTTATTACATGGAACTGACAGATTGTGAGTCAGAGTAGGTCCTAACTGAATCGCATTAGTAAATCGTGGTAGCTCCCCAGGCCTACTACTGTGAAAATCGAAATTAGTAAATTTCCAGGATTTTTCTCTGTCACTCCAACGAAAGCGTCATTAGAGCGAGAAAGACAAATTCTCGAATTTTCGAAGTTCGCGGTAGGGCCGCAGGTCGTGAAACGCAACCATCGCGCTCTGATATCATTTTTTTCTCAAAGTTAAACGATTCTTTATTGAAGTAGGCATAGCAACAAGCACATTATTACGGAAGCACCTATGTATGATGAGTTCTAATAGTCCTACCCCTACATGCTCCAACTTTTACTTCAGGTGACCTGACCTACCACGAACTTCGAAAATCGTACCTATTGTTCGTTCTTTCGAATATCTGTCTACCACACTCTGGTCCCCTATTACCTCTATTGTCAGAACGTAAGGCAAGAGTCTCACCGCGAGCTACTATGCTATAAAAACAAAAGATACGCACTCCCGATCCCGTGTTAAATAAGAGACTCGGCGATACTCGCCCGGCGCGGCGGTGATAGCTGATAGAGGGACGAGTACCGCCGTGTCTCTTTTATTTACACATGAGTGCGTCTGCGTATCTTTTGTTCGTGTTTGTAGCCGTTAGTTCATAGCTTAGCTCGCGGTGAGACCAGCCTTAAAGTGCATGTTCAGATATTTTTGTTGATGGCGACTGTACTGCAGCCAAGAGCCGTTAGTATAATTATTTAGTTTTATTAGCGTGGCGCCGCTAACGACTATCGCGAAGGCACTCGGTCTTCCCTGATTCATTGCTTAGAGCTGCAGAGAAATTTTAATCTACGTTTTAACCGATTTCATTAGAACTTACTTTAAATTTATTTGAAAATTACACTGGAATTGTTCAAGTCTTTGTAATTTACAACTATTACCGCATTGATTGACACCACATGTGGGCATGGATGGGTTACGTGCATTATTAGCTTCACTTGTATCTATCAATGTAAGTACAGTCAAGGGCAAAAATATCTATACACTTTTCTACTTAAGTCAGGAGCATAAGGTTTAAAATTGTGTGTATGTATGCCCCTGACTGTACGGAAAATCTTCTATTAGACCAAGTTTTGCACACACTCTGAGTTCAGCTCAGAGAGACTAGCTGAGAAACGTCATTACAAATCCAATATGGCGGCCTTCCCGAGATTGCCTGGCCATACTGAGTAGTGTGTAGCTATCGATTGTATCTTAAAACCATTATAAATAATAATATATCTAGGCCACATGAAATTTCAGGTCAGAACAAACGAACTTAAACAAACACAATTGAACATATTGCGAACTACAAATCAAATTATTTATTAACTAAATATTTTGATTTGTACTTTTAATTTTTCTCCAGTAGTCACACTACTTAATACTATATAAATTATAAATATTAGATGTCATATACCAAAGAAAAACGACCAAGATCACCTGTAGTTCGCAATATGTTCAATAGATGGCAGCACCAGTTCTCTCTAGCTATTCTAGAAAACTGTAAAGTATTCTAAATAGGAGGTGGCAGGCATGTATTGCTTACCCTCAGAGAATGGTCAAAGGCGCCTAGCCTTGTAAGGGATTGCATATACCCGAGAAATTTGACCGGTGGTTGCTAAGACCGAGTGGCCGAGGGGTACAGGCATCAGCCGCGAAAGCTGAGTACGTGGGTTCAATCCCCACCTCGGACATAGGTGATCTTGGTCGTTTTTCTTTGGTATATGACATCTAATATTTATAATTTATATAGTATTAAGTAGTGTGACTACTGGAGAAAAATTAAAAGTACAAATCAAAATATTTAGTTAATAAATAATTTGATTTGTAGTTCGCAATATGTTCAATAGATGGCAGCACCAGTTCTCTCTAGCTATTCTAGAAAACTGTAAAGTATTCTAAATAGGAGGTGGCAGGCATGTATTGCTTACCCTCAGAGAATGGTCAAAGGCGCCTAGCCTTGTAAGGGATTGCATATACCCGAGAAATTTGACCGGTGGTTGCTAAGACCGAGTGGCCGAGGGGTACAGGCATCAGCCGCGAAAGCTGAGTACGTGGGTTCAATCCCCACCTCGGACATAGGTGATCTTGGTCGTTTTTCTTTGGTATATGACATCTAATATTTATAATTTATATAGTATTAAGTAGTGTGACTACTGGAGAAAAATTAAAAGTACAAATCAAAATATTTAGTTAATAAATAATTTGATTTGTAGTTCGCAATATGTTCAATAGATGGCAGCACCAGTTCTCTCTAGCTATTCTAGAAAACTGTAAAGTATTCTAAATAGGAGGTGGCAGGCATGTATTGCTTACCCTCAGAGAATGGTCAAAGGCGCCTAGCCTTGTAAGGGATTGCATATACCCGAGAAATTTGACCGGTGGTTGCTAAGACCGAGTGGCCGAGGGGTACAGGCATCAGCCGCGAAAGCTGAGTACGTGGGTTCAATCCCCACCTCGGACATAGGTGATCTTGGTCGTTTTTCTTTGGTATATGACATCTAATATTTATAAACACAATTGAACTTAAAAATAAACTAATTTCTTGATATTCAAACACAAGCAGTGTTGTTCAAATGTCTATTCCACTTACAAACAGTTCATTGCATGTTCACAACGACAGTCAAGCACGTCGCTCGAGGCCGTCCAATATAAAGTTCAACCTCTAGAACCTTACAAATTGTGAAACATCCGGAACTAAGCCCATACTGGTTATTGATGAGGCGATGATTCGAAAAGCAAAGAGAACAACAGTCAGGTATCGACAACCCGTGGAGTAGCTTGTTTATTTTTAGTCGAAGTGTAGACAATAAATATTTTGCTTCTAAATTAGGCTCCAGGCGTTGTTTGCTCTATGGATTTCAATTTTGTTCTATTTGAAATTCGTTATGAAACCGCCCGTGGAACTGTTGGAACAGTCAAACGCTTTTCGGAAATCCAGAGCGATATTTGGTGTTGTTTAATATTTAGCTTGTGGAAAATGTGGATTTCACTCAAATAACTTTATTAATTTGTATCAAATTTAGCAATCTGAAAATGAAACTGAACAATGAATATACATATACAAATAAGAATATATTTTTAGCATTTTGATACTTCCTTGCAATTAAAATTGCAGTAGCTTCGACTAGGTTTTAAGGGAATGTTTCGTAAAACCAATGGAACATAATAAAAATATCCAATTAAAATATTTGACAGACATTTTGTGTTAATCTATGATATTGTATGTAAATGGTTTATTCATTTATAATGAGATCTACTGCAATTGAAACATCCGAACTTATTGTACAAGAAAATTGTATGCAATCATAACTTACAGGCACAGGTGGCAACCAACAATTTATTTAAAAACCGCATATCCCTCGTATTTACCTGAAAAAAGAAACAAAACATTAGTGTCTGAAACATTACACGTAAAATATGAATTTGGTAGGGATAGCGGCCGTTTTTCACGGCGAAAAATTTGAGGCCGTCCAAATTGCACAATGAACCAAATTGCTTGCTGTGGATCGGTTCTCTTTTTTACTTATCTAATTTGGCAACGTTTGCGCATAAAGTGGACTTTGTTATCACGGTTATTATGAACATAGCCCGAATGCGAATTGTCTGTGGTCGGGCTGGCTAGAATGATGTTTTTGAGGAAGCAAGACTGATAGTTCAAGCAAATATTGATTAGTTGTTGTCGATATACTTGTCTAATGTCTATGCGATACTTTGATTAAATTATTATGTTAAATAATTAGGATTTAAGATTCAATTAATATAAATTTAGGATGGAACTTTTTATTATTGCAATAGTTTCGAAAGTTTTATCTTTGTAAATATTTTACCTAAAGAAATGTAACTAAAGAGACTGGAGGGCTTGAAAGTAGGGCGGATACAGTGCTAGTTAACAATTGAAAAAGAACAAGATTTTTCTTCATTCCTACTTTTAAAAGTAAGAACATATTTTTCTTAACGTAAAAGTTTATGCAGAACAGAGTGTCCAAGAAGCTAGAATAGTTAGTTAGTAGAATAGTAGTTAAAAAAGCAAGATGATAGGTAAACAAAATAGAGAGGGATACCTCATACGATATGATGGCTTTAAACTTTAAATACGATACCCTGAAAAAAATACACAATCTCTCTACTTTGCCTTAAGGTCGGCTAGTAGGGAATGCCTCATGGCATTAAGTTCCCCTTTTGTACGTTACGTTTTACTTTTCTGCAATATTTTAAATAAAGGACAAAATAAAATAATATTTATTCAAAGCAAATTAAAATGTAAATGAATATTGCTTTATGTATATCGTGATAACACATAAATAGATGGATATTTAGGTGGTGAGGCAAAAAGTAAATAGACGAATAGATTTGTAATTACTAAGGCTTAGCTTTTGGATGAAAAGAAAAGATGTATAAGTTGTACAAATTCACTTGAATGTATGTAGAATAATCCAAGAGAAATCACTGAGCAGATTTAAAAATGTTCCCTCGGGATTAGCCGAACATTCTCAAAGCCTCAAAGATAAAGAACTCTCATTTATAAACAAATTGGACAAGCAACATCTACCCTATGTTTTTTTAATACTGGCAACATTAAGAAAGTGGTCGAAAACTCTTGGTTCAATTTATAAATTGACTTTTAATCAAAACATTCTATATTATAATATGTAAAGCGGTCAATTAAACGCAGGGAATGTAAATTTGATTTTAATTGAACAAGCGATGGCGTAAAACGATTCAATGAAGACAGACGGGCCGGCAATGAAATTAATCGTCAATCTCGGTGTTGCCAGCTAATTGAGCCCGCGTTTTTGAGAGTCAAGGACCTTTGTGTTTTGTGTATGGCAATAAGCGGAAAATTGGACGGAAGAGGTTATTGCGAGGCGTGCAAGTATATGTACGTCAGGGAGAATAATTGGACGAGTCATTATGTCGTGTGAATTGTTGTGACAACAGGGTCGCGTTTTATAAAGTTACAATTTACAATTATTCTGTTTACCTCTCTTTCTAGTCAATAAGTGCGTGCGTTAGAGAGGTAAACAGTGAAATTGTAAAATATAACTTTATAAAACGCGACACAGGCGTTAATGATATCGAACTTATACAACCTAAGACACAAAATTAGTATGGGTTGAGAAAGCGTACAGATCCCATTCATAGTTTAAAGGTGCATTGAAACCAAACGAGCATGTGGGATAGAACAGCGAATGCTAGTTTGGTCTGAATGCACCTTTAGAATTATAACTAACGTGAGACTCAAAAATATTTAAATATTTATCAAACGTAGTACGGTCAAATCGTACATAATTTTACCCTAAACTCGCAAATCAAGCAGTATCGCTGCATTTTTGGTATGTTGTTTAGACACCATAGGACAGTATAAAACCATATTTTGCAAGCAAAAAAAAGTTGTGCTAGCTGGGTAGTACGTGAAAAACTGCGAAATTTACGGCCATTTTTCGTTTCTGATTTTTATTTAAAAAACCTTACGTTTTTTGATAGCATATGTAAATAAACGTTTAAAGACTAATAAATTTCCAACAAGTTGAGCTAACATGCATTACCGTAAGTCTTATAGTTCCAGAGATTCGAGACTTTAAAAAGTACCCCTTTTTGTAAACTAGATAAAATTTTGTGTTTTGCTAACGTTTTCGACTTAATATCGTCTCATCTAATTATGCTACGAAAAACATGCAATAATGACCTTATAGCGCACTTAATTTTCTTTAATTTAAGGGTAAAATTAAGTCAGTGAACTTTGCAGTTGAAAGTATAAACCCGAAATTCCAAAGGCAGGAGGCCCCCTATCTAAGTTTTTCATACAAATCGCAAGTCGAGTTGCAAAGCTGCAATTTTGGTATATTATAAAGGCCTTATAGATATATACGAAAATGCATATCAAAAGAAAAACAAAAAAATAATTTAGGCATAGGACGTAAAAAACGGAAAAAAAATCGCACTTTTTTTAGTTTTTGACGTTTAACTAAAAATCTATTATCTTTTTGATACTGATTGCTATGAAACTAAGAAAGAACATTAAATTTGAAAGGATTTGAGCTACGTCGCATCACCGTAAGTTATATATATTTTGAGATACGACATTTCATAAAGTGCCCTTTTATCAAAACATAAATAAATTTTAGGTTACGTTAAAGCTATTCACTAAATATTGGCAAAACGTTCGCGCTAAGAAAAAAAAAGTAATTGTAGATAATAACTACATTAAATTTGGAACAAATTGAGCCGATAACAATTACTGTAAGTCTTATAGTTTGGGGGTATACGAGGCTTCAAACATGCATTTATTTTCTTAACTTAATGAAGGGCACATTTTGAAATGTCGTATCTCTAAATCTATATAATTTAGGGTAATGCAAGGTAGCTCAAATCCTTTCAAATTTAGTATTCTTTCTAAGTTTTCTAGCAATCAGTATCAAAAACATAATAGTTTTTTAATTAAACGTCAAAAAGTAAAAGAAGTCCAATATTTTTTCAGTTTTTTTCGTCCTATGCCGAAATTCCTGTTTTGTTTTTCTTGTAATAAGCATTTTTGTACGTCTTTATAGGGCCTATATAATATACTAAAATTGCAGCTTTGCAACACGACTTGCGATTTGTATGAAAAACTTACATAGCGGGCCTACTGCCTTTTGAATTACGCGTTTTTAGTTTCAATTACAAAGTTTACTGACCTGATTTTACCCTTAAATGAAAGAATATTAATTGCGCTATAAGGTAATTATTTCATGTTTTTCGTAGCATATTTAGGTAAGGCGATATTAAACCAAAAACGTTAGCAAAACTCAACATTTTATCTAGTTTACAATACAGGGTACTATTTGAAGTCTCGAATCTCTGAAACTATAAGACCTATGGTAATGCATGTTATCTCACTTTGTTAAAAATTCATTCATCTTTAAACGTTACCTGATACATATTGTCAAAAAACGTAAGGCTTTTTTTATAAAAATCAGAAACTAAAAATAGACAGTTAATTTCACAGTTTTTCACGTATAACGCAGCTAGCACAACTTTTTTTTGCTTGCAAAATGTGGTTTTATATTGCCCTATGGTGTCTAAATAACATACCAAAAATTCAGCTTTACTACATGTTTTGCGAGTTTAATATACGATTTGACCGTACTAACGGGTTACTCACGTAATTTAAGTCGATAATTGCTCGACATATTTCGATCCATTTAGAGGATCCTCGCAAGTCCGCAGTATACGTCGAGCTTTGGTCGCGGGAACTCCATGATAAGGATCCTCTAAATGGATCAAAGCATATCGAGCAATTATCGTACCTTTTTTGGTTATGTGAATAATTATATGCGTAACAAAAGTTACACTATTATCCAAAAATCTTAATATTCTTCTTCATGGTGTTCATCCTTCTAATAAATAAAAAAAAATACATTACACAGTTTAATTCATCTCGAAGGAATTCAAATATACCTAGAGCCTTCCAAACACTTCCAGAAGGTTCCAAGTAATGGAATTACAATGATTTACATCAAGCCGGCCCGGGATGTTAATTCCGCGTATAACGTTCGTCCGCGATGAAACCGCTTTGGTCTTGGAACACCCTTACCAACTTCACTGCTAAAGAATAACCCCCTTATTTATAAAAGTCTCGCAACTTAGCAAGTTGCTAAGTATTGTTTGTCCCTTTCGCTCTCATGGATATATTGATAAGACCGAAGAGACAAACAATACATAGCGGCTTGCTGAGTTAGGAAACGCTTAAGACCCGGCCACAACATTGGTCTAAGGCAGGGGTTCCCAAAGTGGTCCAGGTGGACCCCCAGGGGTCCACGAAGGACGTGTCGGGGGTCTACACTGGAGTGACAAAAAAAATTGGAGTCCACAGTTTGTAAATGGGGGTTCACGAAAATGTATCTGGTTTCGATGGTAAATAACGAAAACAGATAATGATTTTTGTACCATTTATAAATACCACAATAGCCTATACTATAATTTAGCTTTTAGTTATTTCAGGTATGCATTCCAATTCTAAGTTCGTATTTCAACAGGAACCAGTACTTTTTGCAACTTTCGCAGAGCCGTAATAATGGAGCAAATATTTCGGCCTACAACGGAATGTATGAACGGTGTTTACAGCTATTTTGCATATAGATTGTTCCGGCTGCCATGAATTCTAATACGGGTAAATTACTGCCTAGTATCAAATACCAACTTTTGCCGGCAGATAGCCGTTTGCTAACCATGAGTCTTAGTAAACCTATTGGTTACAAAGGCTGATCCAAAATACAGGCTGTTTCGATAATGGTGATACAAGATTTTGAACTACTTTTAGTGGGATCAAATATGAAAGCTGAAAAAAAACGACACTTCCATTGTTCCATAGAAATGGGCTACCTAGATTGACCAAAATGTATGGAAGCGTCGATTTTTTTCTTGTGTTTTCATATTTGATATCATAATATAGTAAAAATTTTTCAAAATCATTAATAGATTAATAATTTAGTATTACCATATTAGTAGCACCCTGTATACTGTCAATAGTAGGGTTAGAAACCGTTAGGTTTAGGTTTAAAGCCCATGCATGTTTAATTGTCTTATCCAATAAGCAACTTTCTAATATAAAAGTGCACTTTTCTGTCGTAAACTGGTATTTATCAAGAATAATCAATTTATGGAAAAACTCAAATTGTTTTATTAAATGTTTTTTAAGTTGTATTTTTTTAACTAGTTACACCAGAATATAAGTATTAGATGTCATATAAGAAAGCAAAATGTAATGTTTAAAGAATCGATTTAATAAATTCATATCCGGCACGGTTACCCTAGGGAAAGGGAACCCTTGTTCAATATAGGACCCTCGGAAACTAACCGCGAATTTCGTATTCAGCCATTTACCGGTATAAAGGCCGTCACACACGTAGCGATTACATATATATTAATATACATGCGATACCTTAAGATATTGCAAAATATCTTACAGTATTATAGCTCATCACCTCACATGATAAAGATACCGAAAATATATCTAGCTTTCTCTTTTTCTAACACTTACATTCTGAGAGACGGAGATATATCTTAAGATACCCTAATATATTATGCTTCAGGATACACAGCTATACGATATCTTTTCATAATTTATGACATTTGCAATATTAATATTGACGATCATAGGTAACATAAATTCAAAATGAAATAAATAAATCAAAATCCATTTTAATACACCGTATGAGCTATATTAATATACCATAAGATATATGGCTCAGTATCTTGAAATATTAGTGACATATATATCTCAATATCTCTCAGAACATGGCTGCTAGACCAAAAAGTTTATTCATCTTATTCTTATATATATATATATATATATATATATATATATATATATATATATATGTATCTCCAAGCCGATTTCGGCTATAGCGAATTAAGGGCTCGATGGAGTGCCCTTTCATGTACAGTTAAATGACTGCAATAGCCAATTTTATTAGAGAACGCGAACATTCACTATACGTGAGGACACCGTGCACATAGTTGTAAAATATTGCTGCTGGAGGTTTAGCCTTAAACGCATCACGCTTGGCGTCGAAATCAGCTCTCCGCACCTATTCAAAAAGTTCCACCTTTGGACATTGGACATCTTACCGTATGTATAAATAATATCACTACGTGTGTAACGGCCTTTATGCAGCCTCCCTCCATAGATGTTCCTACAACTTTCATTTACTTAGGTTTCACGCAAACACCGATTTGAATAATACTGTAAACTCCCGTAAAATTGCGTACGGAATTAATGTAAAACATTTGCAAATTAGATTATATAAACTATGCGGAGTGATAAACATTCTGCTGCTTGACTTGCGTCGAAAAACCGGCCAAGTGCGAGTCGGATTCGCGCACAAAGGGTTCCGTACCATTGACTAGGTAAACACCTAAAAATAAATAGCGTTTGCTTGGGAGCCTCTTAATTAACCTAAAACTAACCTAACCAAAGTTTTACTATTTATTAATAACTAGCGACTAGCGACCCGACCCGGCTGCACACGGGTACTATACCCACATAAAACCATCCTCTTGAATTACTCTACCTATTAAAAAAAATCTCATCAAAATCCTTTGCGTAGTTTTAAAGATTTAAGCGTACAAAGGGATATAGGGACAGAAAAAGTGACTTTATTTTACACTATGTAGTGATAATTACTATGTAAATATTTATCAACATGTTTCGATCATTGATAAATATTTAAATATGTTTGAGTCTCACGTTAGTTATAATTCTAAGTAATTACTTAGTATTTTGAGTGTATCTCAACTATTTCAAGTGCCTCCGTGATACCATTATTGATATAGAGCAAGATAGGGCAAAACAAGTCGCGTCTGTTGTATGAGAGCTCCCTCAAATAAATATATATCTTGCGACATCTTACTCAAATCCACCTAGTCCCACGGTAAGCTTAATAAGGCTTGTGATGTGGGTACCAAGCGACTATATATGTATATAATAGATAGATACTAAAATACATAGACAGCCACAACCAAGGACCAATATTTGTGATGAATAAATACACACATAATGTCCTTGCCGGGATTCGAACCCGAAAACTCCAGCTTCGTAGGCAGGGTCAGGTGCCAACTAGGCTACGCAGGCTGACAAAACTATTTGGTTTTGTGTTCAGCATTTGTTGTTATGGCGGGTGACATGCATAATTTGTTGTTAATCTTAGTTCTTGAGATACAGTCTAGTCACAGACAGAAGGACGGACAGACAGCGAAGTCTTAGCAATAGGGTCCCGTTTATTTTCTTTGCATACGGAGCCCTAAAAATCAACTAAAATCTTCGCGAGTTCCGTCGGGGAGTCGTGAGAAATGGCGGCGACTTGGTAAATAACGTTCATCTGTTTTACAAGAAACTGGTAAGTTAGCGATTATGGCTTGTGTTTCAGGTTTGTGTAACGAAACGTTGAGATTCTGTTGTAAGTAGTCGTTTTTCAAACCGTTTATTATTTAACTAGTTTCTCTATTTAGTTTTAGACGCACGACTTCAAACGAATGTCATAGAAACGGATCGGCTAGTGTGGAATGGTAACCCTATAAAGACTGTTAAATACTCAAAAAATATTACAATATTTGTTTATATTCTTCATACCTCCTTTCAAAGTCAGTAAGTTATTTTAGGCTAATAGTTGTATATAAAATTAATGTAATTGGTAATTATTCGACATTATTAGGTTGCCTGGAAGAGAACAGAAAGCGATAAGGTAGCCTACCTTATCGCTAAAGAGAACCTTTTCTGACTTCTGATTTATTTCTTTATTATGTTTCTGTAATAATTTGACTGACATTTTTAGTTAAGAGTTTTTGTTTCGAATTGCAAAGTATTGTTGCAGTGGCCACGCTTCTCAAAATATTACAAAAACGGTTTTTTAAATGGTTATATAAAACATCGCTCCACTCTACAGAAAAGTTTGGAATCCTTTGTCGCATGTTTAACTACTTTAAAAATACAGCGTCCAAAACTCCGTAACGAGAATTTTGATAAGTATCCCCCTAATTTGTTTGGAGCGCCGATGTTTTAGCCGTCTAGAATGTTCGGAAGGTGTTTAATGAGGTGGAGTTTGAAATATCTCGAACACGCTGATTACTTTTCAGGGAAAAGCCTTTTTATACCTACTGTGTTTTATTTCGTTGAAGTTTGTTTTTATATTCCCACTTTATATAAATTGAGTGCTCGTCGCTGACCTAATACATGGCGCCTAAAATTTTATGTTATTGTAATATGTAGAATGTGTGTTTCGATAATGACTGAAAATCTCATATATTATGTCCGAGGACACTCGTACGTAGGTAGTAGAATAATTAGTAGTACTACATACCTGTACTTAAACATATATACTTAAAGATAACTAGATAAGACACAACAATATTTCCTAATGGATTGGGATTAGAACTTTTCATTCCGTACAAAATGTATGAATAATGGGAAAGGAATAGAAAAAAAAACTTGAGACAAAAAAAATCTGTCAGTATCAAATAAGCTCGCGATTCTGAGTGAAAATCATATTAAAAGTTCTAAATCCAAAAAAGTAGAGAAACACTTTTGAAAAAAATGGCCCAGTTGTAAAAAAAACACTAGCTCCTCACCATGAGACTGCCTACATGTTTGTTTGCCACTATTCTATAAAAAGTCGTTGAATTTTCAGCCACATTTCAAGCATTTCCTGAAAGTGTTCAATAGCTACTTCTATACATTTAGAACGCGTAGTTAATGAATCGAACTCTGATATAAAGCAGACCATTATAGTCTATTTATACGGAAACTGGTGACTAATACTAATAGGTATGTACAACATCAAAGACATGGTTCACGCTTTAGTATTTTACGATTGAGGTAAACTTGTGAATATATGAGTATCTACGCCTTGTAAGGAATTTAAATTATTTTTTGTGTATTAAAAGCATTCGAAAAATGAGGCAATGGTTTAATTATTTTCTACCCTACATAGAGGACATGGAAGTGTTTTTTATGTTCAACTGTAGAATGTTAAGTTATAAACACAGACCATGTGACTGTGAGAGACAGATTGTTTTTCCGAACTTTGAATTACGAATAGTTATAACTAAACTGGATTTAAATAAAAATATTACACAAGTAAGTATGTACATACAAAAGTACTATGTACCTACTAGTACTGCTGGTTATTCTGTATCTGTAGTATAAACTAATACATTTTAAGACCGTTTCATAGCCATAGAAACATAACGAGTGTACTCAACTGTACTTCCTATTAAAATACTCCAGTTTCAAGGGGTACTTAACGCCCGCTTCTTCGAAACGGTACAATGGGTTGCGCAAGATCCGGAGTTAATGCGAGTTATAAATATAATCTACTTGGATTTCGACTACCGGTATCGTGTTTCGAACAAAACTGTCGAGTACGAAACAGTCTAAAGCAAAACAAGGTGTACATAAAAATGCTCAAATATATGTCCCATTGCACTTTAATTCTGTGTAATAAGAACGTGGTAACATAAATATAAGAGGATTCTTAGGAAGAGTATACATAGGCAGGTAATGCCAGTAATCACCACGCTGGGCATGCAGTTTGGCAATGGAAGTTATTCTTTTGCCGTTACTACGTGGGAATAGATGTATATAACATTATTTTTACCATAACATTATGTTATTTTTAGGGACCTTAGTGTCAAATTGTACTTTGAAGAAACCTATGAGTTTTAACAGCAACTATGAGAATGCTTATTAAAACAAAGTATACCTGCGCAATTAATAAAACAACTATAAGTGAAGGGACCACAGAAGAACATGTCTAATCAATTCAAATTACAGAAGGAAAAACCACCATACTTTTAACAGAATAAGGTGTGAATTAGCCTTATTTTTTTAAGCATTGGACATGTTTTTTCCGTGGACCCTTCAAGTATACATACTTTGGCGTGTTTCTGATTAATTGCGTGCATTTTTTCACGTTCCATAATGTATTTGGTACAGAATCAAACACTCTAATACGGCAATAATAAGATCTCCAGATAATACATGATCGCGTGGGACAGCGGTAGACAATTCCCTGGAATTTTCCTGCCGAGAACAATTTTAAAGATCCCACAAGCTCTAACTCCACATTGTCTTCACAATAAAATCCCGCCGAGGTTGCCCCGGCATGTTTATTAGTCGTTCCTACAAACGATCGTGCTTCGACACGAGAAGTACTGTCTTGCATAATTTACATACGAGGGGAACAGCGAATATGGAGGCGATTTGCACGGAGATTTGAGAGAAAGTATTTACTTAAGTAAAATTTTGCTGGCACGACACGAAATCGATGTATTTGAGAGCTTTTTACGTAGATACCCGAGCCTATCATGAGCTGCCGCGGCGTTATTAACGCGGACATACTTTCTATCCACCCCGCTCTTACTGCCGTATTGGTCTGAACGAGCCAGATAAAAGTAAATGTAAACAGTATAGTAACATAACAGTATCATCAGGAACCATACAAATCAGGAACCTCTTTATTAGTGGGCGAACTTCTTGTCCAACGATTTTTCTATGCCACAACGATGGTAAGTAAGCATACGACCCACCTGATGGTAAGTCATATTAAACATCAAATATCAATTGGATACTGATGACCCGCCCATCGACAACATATGACCTTTTTTCCATCATACGGTTATACGATACCACAATTTAAAGCAATTATTTTTCACTATGCCTGAGTAATATGGTAGCAGAAACTTCTCTATTTCGATTTCCTTTTATTTGGCCAATAGCAGCTCTTTTCTGATGAGTAAAATATCGTACCGGACAATGTAAAAATGTTCTCCGACGTTAAAGACCGATTTAGGCAGCTTGGTGAAACACAATGGAACATAAAATAAAGTACGCTCAAGTTCAACCACAGAACAAAGATGCTTCTCCAGGATTCTTTGACACATAAGCCTTTATTGGCGACGTGTCTTATGTTTTCTGAGTGATGTTGTGTCGAGTTCATGCCGGTCAAATGGGGCATAATAACGTACTTGTAAGTAAAATCTGGCTTTTATGCTACGTATTGTCTTTGAACGTGGAGGGATTCTGATATGTTTCTGGTAACTAAACGCGTAAAAAGTGAATTTATATTGATATCACTCCTATTGATGATTAATCAAAATTAGTACGTAATGTGCGCTGATTCTCTAATAAAGTTTCAATTTGTGCTTAGTGTTTGTACATTTATATACTTTTAGGTAGTCGTTTTGTAGTTTATGAGGTTTTAATTAAAATTTGTCAAACTGTCCTCGCACTCCAAAACACGTCGCATGTAGAATACATATTAATTATGATGTAAAATGAAACAGTTCTGATAATTAACAGTATTTGTGAATAAAGAACTAGATGCCTTGCCTACTACTGGCATTTGAAGGTTTTTTTTACACTTTACAATACATTTTTTAAATTAAATTTAATCTTTTTTAGCAGAGGTATTTATGTTAACATTATTCCACAATACAATTACAAATATCGGACCTAATGTCTTACGCTTGCTTGCACATTTAGTCGCGTGCCTGCTATAGGTCTCACATTTAAAAATCGAATTTTATGGAAGATGTGGCCATATTGCAGGAAAATATGGTGACTTCTACCACACCACTATAATTTGAGATGAGGCCGTATAGCATGCATGAGACGATTTACAGGAATCATCTGTATAAGCGTCTTTCGTCTTCTGCTAACAGGGTTCACATATTATCCGGATTTGGATCATTTATGATACTTAAGACACACAATAATCGCGTCGCGTTGCATTCACATGCTTTGTGCCATTACTCCATTAGTATTCCTTGTCTGTCCTATTTATACACAGATTAGCTTGTCGTCAAGTTGATATAATTCCACAAAGCTTAGATAGATCTTGTAATGTTCGCAGAAATGTATTTCAGAGGAAGGACCTAACTTGTTACTAAAATTGCATATTTTGGTAAATTATCAATTATAATAAATCCCACAAAATATGCGAATTGTTTTTTTATTACATTACAATAAATCAAGGTAAAGTAAATAAATATTCATGGGATAACTGTATACAAGTCCCACAGTAAATTCAATAAGGCTTGTGGTGTGGGTACTAAGTGATGAAATATATAATAAGTAAGTAGGTAAATACTAATACACAAATACTTACATAGAATATATCCATTATGACCTATGGACAAATATTTGTGATAAACACACAAATATATGCCTTCACCAGGATTCGAACCAAGAACCTACAGCTTCGTAGGCATCAACTTTTATATTAAGCTGCGGAGGCTGACAAAATGAGTAAAACAATTCGATATTTTTGAACCAAATGCTAATATCACATTTCATACAGCTATCTCTTAAATTAAAGTTAAGTATGTACATTATGCACCAAAGCCACGTGCTAAGCTAAAAATGCACCAAGCACCATTTTTACTCTTCGCCAAAAACGTTTATCTCTTAAGATTCGTATCGACACAAATTCTCATAGCAAATAGTCACGTTCAGACAACGAGTTCCATTTGTTTTGCTTCTACCCGTCTGCGAACGCTATTTATATCTTCAAAAGCATCTGATTAAAGGATCACATCTTTGAAAAGAGTCATGCTTAGTGAGTTGCTCCATCTGTTGGCTGATCGGCATAACCCGGTCGGTAAGAGCTTCTATGTCAATGTCATTAGAGCTACAAATCGTCGGCATACTTACGCAACCTCGGATGTATCATAATCAGTTCGTAGAAATGTCACCTTTCTTTCATATAGAATAAGCGTCATTTTGTCATAGAGTGAACGTCATGGAGTGAAGTTTTGTCATAGAGTGTCGACTTTGTCGAACCGCGTCACTTAAAATATATATATATTTTAATAGATACGACTCTATAATACACTGACATGCGTCACGTAATTGTGGCTGTATTTAGTAATAGAGTCTATGGCAATAATCAAAGCATGTGAGTATATATCAAAGTCCATCTATAGGATTTTTTTGCGATGAGTAGTCCGATCTATGCTTAAGACATTGACATAGAGCTTTTGTCAATCAGCTATTGCCGATCGACAGTCGACAGATGGAGAGATTCCTTTAGATTCTTAGACTTCTCGTAACCCCTTGACTAAAAATAGCACAAGGCACGAGTTTAGAAATGTCCTGAGCTAAAGTTCTAATTAGAAAATACAAGAGAAATGGAAAGAGGGGTAATCGAAGATGACAGTGACACGATGGTTTAGTACTAACTCTGGTCTAATTATAACTGTTGGTAATCTAATCATAAAGTTATTGCACATAGAAATTACGAACAATGTAAACAAATCTCGTGTTCGAAATATCTTTAATTTCCATTTTTTATCAAACACTGCTAATTCCATGAGTTATTTAGATTCAACCAACACGAATTACATCTTTATTCTAAATAATAAAATAGTGCTAGAGATTATTAATTAAGCGATTAAAGTAATTGTTTATAAAATACATTGTTAACGATAATTATTGCCTACGTGCTACTACGTGTTATTGCACGTATAACCGATAGCCGTTGGGCGGAAAGGTTCTCGAGTGGCGGTCCCGGAGCGTGTGTCGCAAGGTGGGCTGATGACCTGGCGTAAATCGCAGGAGTCCGCTGGATGCGGGTGGCGCCAGACCGGTCATTGTGGCAATCTTTGGGGCAATTAATATTCAGCAATGGACGTCTTTCAGCTGATATGATGATGATGAATTTTTGCCTTATTCCGTGAAGTGCAAAACAGTATATTTACATAGTTACCTCACTAAGGTACCTGTTGAAGCTACAGGGGGTTAACTTAATTATGCACATACACAGTCGAAGCACGGATTATTGTTATACTCTATAAAGGAAGCCATTCTATGGTTCCGTTCGGAAGGCATTAACATTATTATAATGATATTGGTAAATAAATGTTGACATATAAGAGCGATAAGATGTAATAACAAACTTGAATAGAATTATTAGGTACTCCTTTGTGTGATAATTTCAAGCCCTTTAAGGTTATACATCATACATGTTTGAACTTAATTATATAGTCTGGTAAGATAATTTGCCAGGTATCTAGAGGTGTACTATCAACAGCAAAAATATATGGTTTATTTATTTAACGAATTTATTCAAGAATTAGGTCATCCATTTTCGCAGCTTTGTGTAAAGCTAAGAGCATCATACTCAAGGTTTTTTTATTCTACGAGTATACCGTTCGATGGAAAAAAAAAACAAAAAAAATGTAAACAAATATAGGCTTTCTAACCATACCATTTGACGTCTTTGACACATATCGTGAAACACATATGAGACTTTTACGTTAATAAAATACATATCAATATATTTTTTACTAAAATGTATGTGAAATCAAGATTTAAGTTTTAAGTTGATGATAAAACCAAGTTTCTGTTTTAAAAATGCGTGATTATGAAATAATGAAAGTTTTCAGGTTTGAAGGGTGACATCTGGGATGTAGACCAGGAGAGGAGAGAACAAAGTACTCTGGACGTAGGCCTCTCCTATTAACTATGCGTATAGACGCATTAGGAGGTAAATGCCCCTAATCGCCTCGCTGGGCAAGCGGATTGGCGATCGCAGTAATGTGTCTACTATGATGACGCTGCCGCCCATCATCAATCTCTTATCAGATAATGGTTAGTGACACGTCAATCCCTTAGTCGACTTTTACGACACCCGCAGGAGCAGTTGGGGTGGTGAAATGTATTTACTGCCGTCACCACACAGCCAATAATAATTAAGTCGCTATTAATACTATTTACGCTAAAATCTTTAAGTGTAACTAACATATTGATTTTCTAAACTACAACAACCGATAACAGCACCGAATTCGTCGTTGCTCCAATTAAAGAGTTTAAAAAAGTCATGATACGGAATAAAGGAGCGTCTTTCCCAAAACAAACGCCCTTAGACTAATCCAACTGTAATGGAAAAGCAGTCATGCAAAAAAATAATTGGTTCCCCCACAAAGGGCCTGTTTCCGATGAGCGAAAATTTTAATTTTGATTTAGAAAACTCCGTTTGGCCCGTCCTTTTACCGGCCCTGTTATTTGTACCCTTACCATTTGCTTTGACACGTTGACATGACAGTAATCCAAGACCGTATTAGGGTGAAGACATTTATCAGCATGCGTACGCATTTTGTCTATAGAAAATATCAGTTTAGTATAGGACCGCGTCCAGTTTTCCGCACGCGTACGCATCATGCTTATACGTTTCATACTAAACGGCCAATTTTATAAGACAAAATGCGTAAGCATGCTGATAAATGTGTGTTCACCCTTAAGAGGGGCTTACACCAAACGAGCGAATGCTCATTCTATCCCCACTCTACAAAATTCGTTCGTTACACAAAACGTAATTCGTCGAAATTCGTTCCTTCGTAGAGTGGGGTATAGAATGAGCATTCGTTTGATGTACACCCATCTTTCAAAATGAGTACGTATAAATAAGACTGTTGATACGGATAGTGAGCAACACACAATACAATAAGATGGTGAAGGGATTGTCCGTATCCGTAGGTATAATTCTAAAGAGTTTGTTTCGTACGCATATGAACAACGTACGCCTGGCGTTAACTTATCAGTGACTCGCTCGCGGAGATATACTCGTATTATTATATTGGTGCGAGATAGATACTCACCGAAAGAGTTTTAAGGCCACACATACGCGCAATGCACAAGTGCACATGCATCCAGTGTGATCCAGCCTTAAGCAATAGAGAATACTGTCATTGGTAACTCTTGGTAAGGGTGTTTACTCTCAAAAAGTGTGTTACTACCGTATGACATCGTTCCTTATTTCGTTACACTGATGCTTTAACAGTACAGCTACATTTGCAAGACAAAGCTTACATAATTATGACGTTTGAAGTTCGATGAACATTGGCGAATTGCGTCGAAATTCAAAATTGAGTGGCTTTTGTTGTTTTGTTTTGTCTGTATTCTAACAGCTGTTTTATTTGTTGTAAGACATACTCGGGCGACTAAGTGAGATGAACATCCTGTGAATGGATAGCGAATAGAATTAGGATAATTTAAAACATGAAAACGTTTGAAGTATGTCCCGTTTATTGGAAATGCGGACGGACAGATGCGACTTCGGGCTAAGTGTAATGATGCTGAAATTCGAATGTAGCAGCTGCCACTCAATGATTTATCATAAATTGTAATTGTATAATTTTAAACCGAGCATAAGTAATCTATGCCAAACAATTGACCCACTACAACTCTCTGCGTATGCATATTTAAATAAACGTAATAAAAAAAACTATTAACCAGAAGTGGCAATTACCGGGTTCTTGATAAAGGGATTAACCGGTTTGGGTCAATATGAGACTTGATCCGTTTTACAAATTAGCGAAATAAAGGGCGTCACAAATCAGATTTAGGGCTAGCTGGGGGAGCACAATCGGTTCATTAAACAGCTAACAAAATTCGTAAAGGACGATTATAGCGACATATGTAGTCCAACCCCAAATTGTCGTATGGGTTTGTCCCGTTACGTCAAATGGCGTTTAGGATTTTTTGTTTATTGAATAGTTTTGGGTCTACTACTGTAGTTCTAAGATTTCTCACAAAATCAGGAATTCTTTATTAATATTTTAGACACTTTAAATTTTACATACCGCCACAGAATATATAAAGTACAGAAGCTTCACTGCTTTGATGTTCACAAATGCCGGCTTTTTATGTGCCTACACAATTATTATTACCAAACAAAACAACGCGCGAGGCGACGCGAGCAGCTAAAATGGGCCGTATTGCGTGGCGGAAAGGTCGCTTATAAGCCGCACGCCGTCGAAAACAGGGTTGTCAATTATTGAAAACTAATAAAATAACGAACAGCGCTATGAGGCGTCTGACAAATACATTACTGCTATGATATCTACGGCGTTAATAGCATTCGTCTTGATAGCTAATTGAACAATTTAGTTCATGCATGATTATAGAATTTATCTACGCATTTCATACACGTGATTAAAAAATATTTAAATTATTTAAATATTTAAATTATTTAAATTCTTTGTGCTTCGGCCGCGCGTGTCCGGGCGGCATTGTTTGAGGTGTGAGTGAGATAGCAACACGACTTTGCTAACTTTCGGTGAATATCCATCCGAATAATCCTGATAACCTCAAACGACGCAACGGAGCCACGCAGTTGTGTCGCCTAAATCTAATCAATGTGTTTTTTTATTTCTATATTCTATTTTGTATTTGTATTGTATATATTTTTTTAATTGTATAATTTTAGTTTCATGACGCATTGGTGTTCTACTGTAATGTCATGTAAATTTTTGTTTTAATAAATAAATAATAACACGAACATTCTAAAAATATCTGTAGACAGTATGTGAGGTGTGCAGAAATAAGTATATCCGTTTAATGCATTTAAAAAGAAAGAATTACGTTAGGTACCTACGCATTCTTTACAAAAGCAGCATAAATAAGTAATGGTTTTATCACAATCGTAAGGCAGACGTAACACGGCGTTTTCTCTTATATGTACCTATTTGATATTATGGGAATAAAGTCAGACAACCAAATAATAATATGTTAGGACAAAAGGCGCGAAATTCAATAATAGTATGTGAGAACGAAGTTTTTTACATTGTTTAAATGTGCCGCTTTTTTATTAACTAATTTATCCGAAAATAAACCGTTTTGTCTGTAATTGACTTGAGTTTCTGAGAATTTAATTTACTACGAATGTAGGTAATAGGTAAGTATATTATGATGTTCCTTACTTTTTAGTATCTCTCAAACGCATCGGCTGTGCGAAAAACGTGTCATGAAAATTAACATTATTATTATTGCAACATGCTGCTATACAGTATATTTTCGGCGTTTTCATTTAAGATGCACATGTATAAAATAATCCTAATATTTGCAAGCGATATATTTCGCTATACTTGACGAGCCAGCGTTGTAAATTTAAACGTGCGTTCCGAGACAGCGCGCGCTAACCATTGAATAGACCACGGAGACGGGGCGCTCTGCATGTACTTGTGCCCGCGCGACGGAATCGCGGAGTGACACCCCCTTGATACCGCTTCGCTTCTTAACAAATAAATAAATTACTACTGAAATAAAAAAAACCATACTATATAGGTATTATATAGGTAAGTATTCAAGCACGCAAGAAATAACTTTTGTAACTATTACGAAAACGGGAAGCTTCCAACACAATTCATTTGGTGTAGGTAGCGGTATTGCTATTGCCTTTATTCTTTTTCCGAATATATTCTGGTTCTACTCTTTGTGAATTGTCGTCCTATCGATATCTTTTTACCTGTAACAACTAAAAACTCCTACATTTTAAACAGCTACTTTAAAAATAGCTCGACCCACCGAATCGGGACCCCGCCGACCGGGTTTAACCTTTAGCTTTACTAATTCCCGGTATTAATATTCCGATCACCCCAGTAATAAATAATGAATAAAAATGCAAAACGGGCTCACGGAAGAGTAAGCCCGAATAGCCAGTAAATCGTAACAGGTGCAATAGGGTAACCGGTTTCTGAAACCGGTTTTGGAGCCCCGGAATAACATTGAACTTTGATATGAATAAATTAGGGTTTTCAGCATCCATTTCTACGGAACTTTCGAGATATCTGTCAGAATTCCGCGGGCACTCTCGTGCGTAAATATTATTACTGTTTTATTGAAGTTTTAAGTGAACACTTCAACTGGAAGCTTTAATGGAAGCGAGCGTCAAATTGCACTATTTAACTGGCAAATTTGAAGTAGGTATAGAGGTGGCAAAGAAGTACACGGGCCATCTGATGGTAAGTTATGAAAAATGGATAAGAAGTAATAAAAGGATACTTTTTTCTAACCTGCAAGAATTATAATAATAATTTCTTGTTTTTTTTGTTATTAGTAAAAATGTGGTGTCCCATTGCTGGGCAAAGGCCTCGCTCCCCTTCTTCCACGCATTTCTATGTACATATTACGATACTGGACCAACATTTTCTAAAAACGTCAAGATCATGTCGCCCACTTAATCGAAGCCTGCTGTGACGTACTTACACGTACATTTGGTAGTTTCCTTGGCCCACAAATCGCTTGGCATACGACACCTATAGCCTGTCCAGTCCCACGTCACCTTGGCGACTGGGGGCTACGCCGGTTCTCTTTTGGAGCACAAAACCGAATTTAGAATTATGTCTGTCAGCTTGATACCAAGAATATTACTCTCCATAGCAAACCATACAAATTAAAAATGCCCAGTTAACAGTATAAATAGGTACTCTAATTAAAAATCTAGCATAAAATCTGGGTGCTTAGACAAGTTGCCGATCGCTAACGCTTAATCGTCAATCGTAAACGAAAGACAGCTAACTGTCTTTGTCGCACTAATATGGAAGGGTGACAGAGAGGGAAAACTACGATACGTTACTAAGCTTTGGCAACTTGGCTTTATCGCTAAGCATCCTGTGGCCTACTACCGCGAACTTCGAAATTCGTTAATCTCGAGGATTTTTCTCTGTCATTTCAAAGAAGGCCGCATTAGAGTGACAGAGACAAATCCTCGAAATTTGCGGCTTTCGAAGTTCGCGGTATAGGGCCGCTTGTTCTAGAAATTTAACTAATGATAATTTTGTCTAGGGAAGGAAATTGTTATTTAGTGGCGACAGTAGAGCGGCTAATTAGTGTAGAAGGTAAATGAAATTAGTGTACATGAAAACGCACTTAGTCGGTACTCAAAACAGTCTCTTGAGGTGGAATGACAGCTGCCGATTGGAAATTAACATTGTATTCAGATTTTACAATACAATACAACGATTTACATTGTTGAGTTCGCATCGCAACTTCTATAGATAGTATTAAAGATGGTCACTTCAACGTTAACCGAATACTATCCAGGTGAAATCACATACGAGTGTGATCTTTAGCTGAGTTCCAAAAAAGAGGTGCTCAATTCGACTGATTTATTTTTTGTATGTATGTTACCCGGTATCTCCGAGAATCGTACGCCGTTTTTTTTCAAACGGGTATAACCCACAGATGGTCCCATCGTTTCCATCAACAGTCGGGGTCTGTTGATGGAAACTTCAAGAAATTGGTTGTAGCCGGTGGTGATTTGTAGTTGAGGTAATCTTCAACAATTACTAACGCTAACTCAGTATTTTGAAGCTACTCTTAACTAATTAAATCGGTATAGGTACGTGTGTCACAATGGCAACATTATCATATGATTATTCATATATTAATATATGCGCATTGTTTTTAAATGAACATCTGCTACACGGGCAGAAGTCACGAGCGGATCACCGATAAGTAGCTGTACATGCTTTGTCTTTAAAAAAGGACGTTGTTTATATCCTGTATGTAGGGGAGAGAGGGGCTAAAAGTATCGGTTTTCGTTAAATATTACAATTGGCTACGAAAATAGTGAATTTATTTAGTGTAACGTAAAATTGCAAATATTTAAATGATGTTTTTGAATTATGAGTGCTGTTTTGCGTTCATCTGTCTCTGACGTAGTCACGTGAGGTGGAAATAAATTATATTATATTCAATCTTCTTATCAACAACGTAAGGGTCACATTGTAATACATAGGTGTATGATAGATGTAACGTCAGTAGCAGAGGGTTAAATCTCAATACATACATATAAACCTGGTAAGAGGGTGTGGTTTAGTAATTGTTAACTATTAAATCAATAGTAAAAATATCATTTTTCTGGTACCTCTTTCATGGACATTGTTTATCCGATAACTACGATTCTACCACAATGTAATCAAATTCTGCTGGCAAAATGCTGAGTTTTGGCCATTACGGGACAAAATTTCGTGTTTACTGTTTTGTTTTGTTTGTACTGTGTTCTTGTCTCGAATAAACGTTTTTCTTCTTCTTCTTCTCTAAATTATAACGGAATTAGAGACAAACATTATCGAAGTCGTTATTACTTGGATGCCTTTTCCGACCGAAACCACTGACCTCCGGCACTTTTAACCCCATTCTCCCCTGTGAGACGCTTTTATACCAAGGTAGTCGTTGTCAGTTGACGATACTATTATTATTTCCTAGTTGCACTTTTGGTCGAGATGACACACATGGCCATGTCACAAGATTCTATGTGTCATTCGTTTATGACAGATAAGGTACCGTTACTTATTATGCTTCAACATGTATTTGCAAAATTCGATTTTCCGTATAATACCGTTATAATATAAGTATTAGTTAGTCCGTGTATTAGTTAGTTTGTATGACTTTCTCAAGTTTCGTCTCTATAAACGTATCCTTACGAATTGCTAGCAGCATTTGCTATGAAAAATTACTCCAGAATTTAACAGTATACATACACTCAACACAAACATCTTTGTCAGTTTAATATCTGCCAACTGTACGCTTATCATTTAAATTCGTGACAAGTTATACGTAATATAATTAATTACTTTAGTAGGTATACGCATTCCTTCTGTATCGCAAGTAACAGAGGTCAAGTGATAGTGCAGAGCGAATGTGTACAAGTACATACTTAATAATTATCTCACATTTACATATTAAACAGGACGACTAGCTATATACACGTGTATGGTATTGGGAACATTATCCTAATTCCGTGATTAGGTATAGGTATATTCAATAAATCAGGAGATTTTGTAGAATTGCTTGTGTTGTTGTGTGTTGTGTGTGTGATAGGTGCGACAGTATGTCGCCGCGAGATAGACTTGTCCACTTTTATTCATATAGTTAGTAAAAGACGGAAAGTCTATCTACCAATCATGTGCTAAAACTACTGAATTTAGTGTATTTTATTTTTATTTTTATTGAAACAAATTACAGACACAGGGGCCATTCCATATGAAATCATCAAATGAGGTGCGCTGCATGCTTTCCGATTTGTATGGAAAAAATCATGGATGATAATATAGGTATGCTTTACATAAAACCGTAGTTGTTTAATTTTTAAACAGCCTAACAGCCAGATAACATAGGTCTGAAGTTTAAAAATAAGCGATTTTTGAGGTCGATGAAAATTGCTTTAACTTTTTTTTAATGTGTGAAACTGAATTTTATTATATGTTAATTTACTATTTAATATGTGTACTTGTACATGTATGTATTACAGTATGTATATTTATATTACTTATTGTATGACAAACTTTTAAAACTTCATGTTATTTTGCTAATATTCAGTGATGTTCAGTAGCTTTTATTGGATTGCTCGCTTAGTCTAGACAGGTATTTTTTTTTTAATTAACAAGCTCAAATGGTCTTTAAATGAAAACTTTAACAATATTTTTGAATTTAGTTCTTCTAACTTAAAAAAACAGTAAATTATAAAACCATTTTTGTAGAATTTGCTTTTTATGACGTTAAAAAAAACCATGTTTGGCAAAGTTTAAAGATCTGAAAAGTACACAGAAGAGAAGAACTTACTTTGCTCTTTGTAAATCATCTTTATTTATATTGTGTTATTGATTTTAGAAAGCGATATGATTTTTTGAAATCTACAAGTTAGCAAGAAGTTTCAAAGTAGTTGTTTAAGTTAATGTTTTTTTTTTATCACGGACAACATTTATAAACGTAATAAACAACAAAATGATGATTGTTGATTCCCTCGTTTACTATGTATAGTCAACCAAAAAAGTGGTACAACACTTTTATGATGGTAAGCATGAAAATGCTAGTGGCACATCTTATAATACGTCTGAAATAGGGTACTTATAGGTTTTATTACACATGCCTACTGTCTTTAGATAAGAGTAATGATGTTGATTCAATAATGCGATAACAATAAAAAATACCAGGTCGTATCATAATTTTGTGCCAGTTTCAAACGGCACCTTACGAGTCGGAAGACATTCCTACTTCAAATATGTTAATGTCGTAAAGGTAGTCAGGTAATAATACTTTACACACACACACACGCACATATATACATTACATATTTGTGACAAGCTTTTTTGCTGACTTTTGCATGATATGAACATGAATTCGTAAATCGTGCATTAACACAAGGGTCACACACACTGACATACTTAATTACGTACCTACATCGCAGCTTAAATAAAGGTTCTTGTTGTTGTTAATGACTAATAAAATATAGTTATGAATAATTTAATGTGTTTTATTTAAAATAGTGAAGTCATAGAGCGCCGGAAAACAGTCGTAAAAAGTTCCGAAAAATGGACATTAAAAAAAATCATAATTCTCACAGAAATCGAAAACACAAACCAAATGAAACGGATTCCTATAGAATAGAGTTGGTACTATATTTTGTATAACTTTTTGGATTTTTTTATATTGCCAAACATGATGAAATTTGAAGTCAAAGTTGAGCAATTTCGTAAAATGGCCAACTTTACCATTCTTTTTTTCAGCTAAATGAAAAGTTTGTGATCAAACCCTCAGTAATTTTATGAGAGCAATACTTGTACTATACAGTAAAAAAATATTAATTCCCTAAGCCAAGTAGACATGCTGCAAAATCCAATAGAAAATGGGCGGAATTTGAAAATATTCACAAAACTTTCAACATTTATGATGGAATAAGTAAAATAGCTTGATGCATATTGATAATAACATTTTAAAGTACGTTTACTAGAGAATCAAAAAAAATATATAAAAAATGTATATTAGTCTCCGAAACAAATTAACATCGCTTCTCGTGGAACCTCAAAAACAGGAAAATTGAAACTTAAAGCGCGCCCCATCTGGATGAGCAGCAAGTAAAAAAAAAAGTATTAACGGTTTACGTACAAGTTACTTAAGACTATCATCCTTGATTTTTTTCAAACTGTTTAAAAATCAGTCAGCGCGGAATTAAATCAGAATCTGATGATTTCATATGGAATGGCCCACAGAATAAATTGTCATACATTAGTATAGCTCAGTTTAATCGTACACAGTCTGCAACTCAACAAAAACTGTACACGACATTTACAAAATAACACGACATCAGGGTACATACTTTTACTTGGAAATGAATGCAGGAGATCATTCAACGAAATCGCAGTAAAAGATACGAGTAGGTTAGATACCAGTCCAAGAAAAGTTAAAAAAATTAATGATATAAGAATGCCAGAAACGCCTTAAGTTGTCACCGCGCGAACGCTGTCGAGTCGGGATATTAGCATGTAGACCTCATTTTGAGGCGAGGGTAAAAGCGTTCAGACGGTAATGTAGACTATATTATCACAAATTGACCAATGATTGCCCTTTGTCTAATTTGATGGGAGCGACAAAGCCAATAATATAGCCCACTGGTAAGGAAATAGCCAATCCGCTATTGCTTTGAAGCCTTAAATCGCATTTGTCAGGAAATTGTATTACTTGGCAATCGTATTGCAATATATCACGTTAAGGCCGATGTATTCTATAGGGATTTGAATTAATTATGGAGTACATTATTACTCTCTACAAAATTTTAATATCTATTCGATTCACAATATCAAATAACATAATGATTACTAAAAAATATTTCACTTTTGATATATCTAAAGATGATTGATCGATTATGGAAAAAAAACTAAATACCTAATTAATTTCGATTCAAAACATCGAACACATAATATAATTTCAAATTGAGAAAAGAATGATCTATCTATTACCCATAAGCCAGCATTAAATGTTAATATTTTCGCGTCTATTGTTGCTGTGACAGCGAAACATGTTTTTCATATTTTTGTATTTTTGCGTTAATATTCCTTCAAGAAAAATTGCAAATAACGATAATTTGTTTTCATTTCAGTCAAATAAGCTACTCTACACGAAATCAAACAAACCAAGCTTTAAATAATTTCCCCCGATTAACACGAAGAATCGAATATCAGAAGCCTTCGTTCATTACGGCTCATTAGACCTTCCAGTCTACATCCGACCTTACCCCACCAGTACAGGGTGGATATACGAGGATATACAGGGAGTTTGTTAACGCTAATTAGGCAGTACAAACGGGTTTAAACGCGTCGCTGCCGCTAGATAGGCATAGATTTGTGTACAGTACGGATGTTTAGGTGTCGTGTGTGCGCTGGGATTATTGGGGTAATCCCGTCAGCTTTATATGTACAGACAACAAATAGATACACTTTTTCATACTATTCTGTCAACATTATCATCCAATACCCCAGTGCCTAGAGTGCTAGTGCTAGCCCTGTCGGAAACTACATCAAAACTATGCTACTCGTATAATCAAATAGAAAATCTAATTGTAGGGAATCTCTTTCTATGTCATTTTGACATGTTTTTAAAGCCTAAGACTTTGAAATGGTTGAGCGTAGGTAATACGGCTCTATATGTGTATCATGGCGTGCGAAATTAAACTAATTAAATTTGTTACATGTTTGTAGAATAAGTAGATGATAATATAAAATAAAGATTTCAATTAATTTTACCCCTCGTTATGGCGCTTTCCTGATTATCGTTTAACTCTCAATTTATACTACCACGACATAATCTATATTAGTAATGTAGTAAACACAGAATAGAATAGAATCGGTAATGAGTTATAAAAGGGCTGCTATATTGGATCATAACTGGTCGACGCGGCCTAAACCAAAACGACAATAATAATATATATATTTTTTTGTTTTTATGGAAAAGGAGGCAAGCGAGCAGACTTATCGCCTGATGGTAAACGATCACCGTCGCCCATGGACACCCGCAACACCCGCAATACAAGTGTTAACGTACATTGAGTGAATTGAAATCGAAACACCATACCGCACATTTATTAATAATCGGTACCTACCAATGAGGCAGGTTTTCACTCTCTGAATTCAAGTGAATCTGTGGAACCGGTCCCAGGATACTTGTAGCTCTATAAGACAGCAACTTTCTAGTCTAGGTTAGGTATTCTGCAAGTGGCTATACTTAGACTTAGGTAGGTCTGAACCTGATTGCAATATCTCAAGGGCTCATAGGAACAAAATGTGAAAGTTGTTATATGAGCTATCATGAGCATGAGAAAGACGCATAAAAAATTATTATACAAACGTATAAGGCTGCGGCAAACTTATACTAAGAGCAGATTTAGACGATTTTTAGTAGACGATTTAGTGACTACATACTAAATACGTGCGACATGTTTAGGAGAGCCTAAGGGTGAAGTGAAGACACACTTATCAGCATGCGTACGCATTTTGTCTATAGAAAATGTCAGTTTAGTATGAGACCGCCTCCAGCTTTCCGCACGCGTACGCATGCTTACACGTTTCATACTAAACGGCCAATTTTATTAGACAAAATGCGTAAGCATGCTGATAAATGTGTCTTCACCCTAATAGGTCTCAATTATCAAGCACTGAGCCAGTGCTAATCACGCAATAAATACACGTGAGTTTAACCATTTAACAGTTTAATTATATTTAAAGGAACTATCGGTTATTTTTCTCTTCCGATAAATAGAGATAGATATTCAAACAATATTTCTCCTTTAAAGTCACCCCTAAATATTTCATAAACGCCGTCCGACCATGAAAGCGGCTAACGCGGTGCACGTATTCGATTCCAAAGCTATTCGATGTCTCTTAAATCTTTCAAAAGTTGAATATTTGTATTGTATTGTGACCGCGAGCGATACATCAGCTCAAAACCAGAAAGGTCGTAAGTCGACATCGGTGCTCATAAAGTTTATGTTGTTTTTAAACTAGCAGGGGGTTATTACGTATGCAGTGAACGTAGTCGATGTCGACGCTGCATTCTGTACGTGTGGAATTACGGTTGACAGATATACAGTGCGGCTATGTTAAAACTAGAGTACTTTTAACGAGTCGGTTTAACTTTTTCGGAACTAGCGCATTTCGGGTGAACTTTGTTGTCATGTGAGATGGTTCGTTGATTATACGGCTTTGAACTATACGCTGCTTTATACATTATTTTGATCCTATAGGATCTCCTATACGAAATTCGATAATGTACAAAATAGTGCCCATTCAGGCCATTCAGTATCGTAAGAAGAAGGAGAAATTAATATTCAGTTACTTAATCTATTTTCGATTTTCATGTTATTAATGTTTCCTAATTAACTCTGGTGCACGTACAAATAATAAAATGTAAATAATGTACATAATAAGTAGGTACTTAATTCGTTAACGGATGGTTTCGATAACAACTTTGACAAGTTTTTAACAAGTCACAAGAAAGTATTTCGTACTAACCGTAACACCGCTCGCTATATAAGTGACATCTTCCGATATAGAATTACCAAGTATTGCGTACTCAAACCTTTGAAAGGAACAGAGCCCCGTTATATCCGCGAGACGAATGCAAACGTCACATATCGAGTTACTGCTTGAAACTTGAAACGAGATATTCACCCATCAGCGGCGATCGAGCAATCCTAGGTACTAGTTAAAACCAGTGGGCCAAACGCGAACTTCGAAATTCGTAAATTACGACCACTTCATTGGAGTGACAGATTCTCGTTATTTAACCTTACACACGCCGCACTATGATACGTTTACGAAGAAATTTATTTTGTCGAAATTCGTAACTCGTGTCGATTTCAAACACTCTCTTCGGTCGTATTTTAATTTATCGCCTCACGAACTTGCTCGTTTCGAACTTTTTTTTTCGCACTTGGATAGTAATGTTCCATTACCATACCATTTCGTACAGTGTATTTATTGTTAGGATATAATGCGTTTAAATAGTTCTATATTTCATGAGTAATCATCGCGGTAAACGAAGAAAATATTATATCAAAAGTTAATTAATTTTCGTAGTAAGTCAAAAAGCGTTATGAACATCCAAGCTATCGATTCAAGTGGAGAAACTCGTCTTAATTCCTTGTTCCATATTCGAATTCCGCCCGCCATGTTGAATTCTGAATGTTTTCATTCTTAATTCCGTCGTCGGGGAAAAGTCGTGTTGATTTTTGGAGGAAATTCTGCTGGAAAGTCGACAACGGTCGCTAGTTAAATATTCTTTTAGGATCCTATTAAGTTTTTGACACTTTGTAACCAGTTTTGCTTGGAACATTGAAAGTTCTGAACAGTTTTTAACTGAATGATTAAAAAATTACAAATCGTTCTATTTTAAGAGCACACGAAATGAAAAAAATGGCGGTTCAATTGTGCTCATGTGGAGTCATCCACTCCAATCTTGTTATTAAAGATATACTTTACACAATAAGTTTTTTGAACTGAAATCGAACAAGGTGAGAGTAAATAGAACGAAAGATTATACATTTATCAGATAGCAAAGTCAAAATAAATATATATCTGCCAGTCGTAAAAAACAGTTCACTCAAACAGAAATAAAACACGCCCTGGACAAAAATTAAACCTGCTGTGATATTCTTATTGTTCGGTTCGAATCCCGGCAAGTGCATTTGTGCGGTAAAGACACAGATATGTTACAAATAGGTACTTGTTCCTATCTATTGTATATGACATAGCTTATTTAGTACCTTAGTTGGCTTGTCTCATGATATTTATTTTATAACGGCTTATTAACCCTCTCACATATTAAATGAATAATAAATTAAACTTTCTTACTTCAGTTCACCACATCAACACGCACAATTAATACGTAAGTAACAACCACATCCTCGATTTTAATTAAATGTGTTTATGTTCAACACCATACTTGTTTACAAGCACCTGAACAGCTATAATTAAGAAACAAGAACTTAATTACAAGCAATAATAATTAACGAGTATGAAAACGGAGATTTAATTACGTAAAGCGCCTTTGAAGTTTGAGTATTTGAGTTACATTGACATTTTGAGTAGCGGCGCATAATTGAGAGGAACATGTTGACAAAATGTGGTCGACTTTTCAACTTTATTACTACTGATGCTTAGCCAAGTTGCCAATCGCTAACGCTAAGTAGCGTATCGTGGTTTTCCCTCTCTGTCACTCTTTCATATTAGTGCGACAAATATAGTTAGCTGCCTTTCGTTTACGATTGACGATTAACCGTTAGCGATTGGCAACTTGTCTAAGCACCCTGAATAGAGTAGAAAAGTGATTGACCGCATAATTAAACGGTTCAACTCAAGTGTATTTAGTGACTACGCACGATATAAGTCGCGAGGCATGAACGCGGGCACAGTGCTTGATAATGGAAACCTAGGCTCTCCGAAACATGTAGCGCGTAGTAACTAAATACACGTGAGTTGAACCGTTTCATTAGATGTATAGTTATTATGTCTCACGAAAGTTTAAAGATGACAAGACTACATTTGTTGTTGGCTGTACTCGAAAAAGATTTGTAACTACGCGATTTCTTTTATTTAGGACAATTTATATCAATGAAATCATTAAAACACGTGCATTTTTTTGAACGTTTAATATTTTTGAGAACTATGAAAAAAATACATAATTATTTTATGCATTGAAAAACTTCTATAGGTAACAAATCTTTGCACAAAATCTTTTCTATTTAGCCCAATGGTTGACTGGCAACGAATGGCCTAAGATCTTAAGTCAGTACTTGTCAAATATTATGTTGTTGTACAACAAAGTAAATAAATAAAGCATTAACAATATTCAACATTACACATCTTCCCTGTTCTACATTGCTCTATGACGAATTACTTCAACTATGTCTTGGCAAAGAGCAACTTTGATCCCTACAAAATAATGTCTAAATTCAATCTCATCGTACCAGGTAGGGTAAGCACTGGAAATTTTAACTGCTATCAGAGAAATTGCTAACATTCCCGTACTACGTGCCTCGGGTCGGGATAGGTGCATTTTAATAGTAATTTCTGTTGAAGCAAGTGTATCAGTTTTACACGTATAATCGTTTATGAATTTAATTTGGCGTATGAAAAATGTTCTAAACTAGTCTCCTCCATCCAAGTATAGGTGCATTTAGACCAAACAAGCATTCGCTCATTCTATCCCCCATTCGATGAAATTCGTTCGTTTCACAAAACGCGATTCGTCGAAATTCGTTTCGTAGATTTCGTAGAGAGGGGGCGCACCTTCATGGAGGATTATGTCCGTTAGGTAGGACAGGTAGTTGTAGGCAGGAGGTTAATTACAACCCTTCGTACTTGATCCACGGATATATGTATAGATTTAAAATTGTAATGTCTGTTTCATTATGTGACATTATAAATGAGTTGATAGACATGATTTTTCTCGTTAATTCCTATTTTATATTATTTTACTTTTAGCTTTTAAGTTGACAATCACTGTGTGTGCTATTATGTGATGTTCTTTTTTCTATATTTTATATTGTTATGTTAAATATAACACTGAATTATCATTAGGTATTTTATATTGATTTTTTAATATTATTTTATTGTAGGATATATTTTGACTATCATAAATTCATAAAGATTAGTGTAAAATAATCGATATTGTAATTTATATTGTGAAATTAATAAATGAAATTAAATGAAATTGGTTGTAGGTTATAGAAAAGTATCCATAAAAAAGCCAATACATTTAAAATATTTTGTCAAAAAGAAAATACATTAATTTTAGTGACAAATTTTAGAAGCAGAATTCCTTTCGTTGAACTACGTCCAATTACCAAATAAACTACTACTTCATTTCACGCTAAATCAAATAAACATTATTTTTGGGTCGCTTTCAGATAGAAACGAACCAAGACGTTGTAGGTACACAAAAAATATGACCTTTCGCATAGAAACACTTGGAATCACAAGCACTTATGAAAAGACCCGAACAAAAAACGTAACTACGCCAAAGAAATAGGGCGGGACATAAATTACAAACTTGATGGTGTTTGGGCCAAAGATATAAAAAACGGGGCAAGTCATTGTAAACCTAATGTGAGAACGCGATTCGGCATTGTTTTGGGTCTATGACATTCGTGATACTGAAACTTCGTTACTTTCTTACATAAAAAGTTACTCTATTGCTCTGCTTGCCGAAGAGTATTTAAAACGATGTTCGATTTAGCCAGCCATATCAGGATGCTTAGCCAAGTTGCCAATCGCTAGCGCCTAATCGTCAATCGTAAATGAAAAGCAGCTAACTGTCTTTGTCGCACTAATATGAAGAAGTGACAGAGAGGGAAAACTATGATACGCTATCAAGCGTTAGCGATTGGCAACTTGGCTAAGCATCTAGGGCTCACATCATCAACGGGTCAACGTCATTGAAAGCGATGAGGAGGACTATATAAAAAAAAAGTCCGTAAGAAAAATTTGCATAAAATATTGGATGTGGATATAATACTGTTGCTGTTTTCCAAAATGTCCGGCGACTTATACCCCTTATCACTATAATCACAGAATGACTCTTTGTCAATTAATTTCAAAATGGAAAGAAAAAGGGCCGCTAAATTCGAGAATGGAAGACACAATTCGAAATCTGTTTTGTTAGTACATAATTTATAATTTCTTTGGAAGTATTTACAAGTGGTATCACAGTTATCTACTTTTAATTTTCCATCAGACTTTGTCAGTCAGTGATGTCTAGTTTTCGTTAAACTGGCGTTGACATCGTGTCACAAAGTATAAATAAAACGAGTCGAATGTAGTCCCACAAGGGTCCTTTGAACACGCCATAAGTTCCTCAATGCAGTCTTTAAAAAAAGCAGCGAACATTTTTTTATTCACAATCGCGATAAGACTCGTATTTTCTATTCAAAATGGAACAAAAGTTAGAGAAGTGAGTGACTGAGGTACATTTTGTATGAAATGTACAAAGATAAGGGTACAATCATCGATTAAACAATAAACCTAACAAACGATATGGTCTTGTTACTGTTGTTACCTACCTATAGGTATACCTAGCAGTGACACCAATTAAAACAACAGAAATTGAAGAAAAATATAGTTCGGCAAAACAATTGCACGAAAGTATACAGATACAGGTACTTTATTGATAAAAATACATGGAATTTTACAAGTAATTACTTCATACTGGTTATCTTAAATTCCAACATTCAATCATTTTATCTTTCCTAGACAAATTTTATTTCTTGGTTGGGCAGCAGCGTCATAGTGGACACGTTACTGCGATTGACAATCCGCTTACCCAGCGGTGGCAATTATGGGCATTTACCTCCTAAATACGCATAGTTAAAAGGAGAGGCCTACGTCCAGCAGTGGACTATCATAGGCTGATGATGATCTTTCCTAGGCGTAGGGTGAGTGATTACATGCTGTCATCCTTCTTTAGGATGCCTTTGCCAAAACAAGGACATGTGGATGCGTTTAATATCCACCAATCACAATCTCGGAAATCTCTGGCCCCAATTTCACCACATTGACAAGTGCTACAATTGTAAATTTACTGTTTCTCCAATCTGGGGCGTTTACCTATAGGCTACACTTATCGTTTACCATCGGAAGGGCCGTGCGTTTGTTTGCCACCAACGACACCAACGTAAAATTTAATGCAGGAACTTTAATAAATCAGCAGTAGGTATATAACTAATTTTTTGCGAAGCAAAATTACAATTGTCACAAAACACGACAATTGTAGCGAAATCCCAACATATGCCGAACCTCATGTCAAGATTGAATGAGAATTGTACTAAACCTTGCGACAATTGTCACGGGATTCGGAAAATAAAAAGTAATTTATTAAAGATTTAATAACGTTATTAGTAATAATTTTACGTTGGTAACAAACAAGTACATGGACCGTCCGATAGTAAGCGGTAGCCGTATCCTACGGAGGCCTGTGACGTCAGTGACAGTGATATTTTACAATTGTCACACTTGTAATTATGGTGAAAGGCACCCGAAATCACTCCCAGTATTAACTTAGCGGGGAACGCACGGATTATCAGGCCTGTATCTATTTAGGAGAGATTTGGGACAAAGGTACAAGGGCATCTTAAAAGGGTCAAACACACTTTAAGCCGATTAAAATAGATGGGAAAGTTGCCTTTTTTGTACGAGGGAAGTCGTAAAATAGGACATTCTTTGATAAACACGTGTCGCCATTTTAGGCGATTAGGTTTACTGTATCGATTGATTTTCGCTGTCATATTTAGGAATGCATTATTCAATAACTATAACAGTCCTAAGGTGTCTTACCAGCAGAGGTATTTCATGGCGATGTGCATAACACATCTCTGGCTGGGTTAATATCTGAGCATATCAACCGCCTAATTTTGAAGTAATCATTTTTGCCGAAGTTTCTAAACGTCTCAATGTCATACTTCGTCATTTGTAAAAGGTGCCGTGCCTCCTTCTAATGCCAAAGTAGCACATTGTAACGAAAAGAAGCTGCGGCAAAATTGATGTTACCAAAATTAGCAGCCCTAAGGTGTCTTACCGACAGAGGTATTTCATGTCAATGTGCGTTACACAATACACATCTCTGCTATGTTGATGTGTTTGGTGGATATAAAGTCATCCACATAGAATAGCGCTGGAAAGGCATCTTTCCCCACGGTTACAAATTGTATTTTCTTTCATTGTGGATAGATCCTATCTCTGCTTTCATGAACCTTCGCAAAATCATAACCAAGTGTTTCAAACAAAAGCAAATATCAAAATAACGGAGAGAAACCAACGACTAAACAATATATTTGACTTACGGCTTTAAATACCGCAATTCTACAGTAAATAGGTCTAACCAACATCCACTTAAGGTCGCCTGAGCGGGGAAGGTTACCGGCTAAGTTTTGTGGTGTCTTTTGTACAGTCAGGGGCATAAATATACATAGAAATTTAGATCTTTTGCTCCACGCACAAGTTGGCGTTTTGTATGGAGAATTTTGTGAAAAGTCTATTTTGTATACAATGAATTTTGCGTAAATTTTTTTTGGTGTCAAAATCAAAATAAGCCGAATTTTGCCGCTAAATATTAGACACTTCTAAGGCGTGTTTTTTATATCTCTATTTCAGAAAAAAAGGTACTACTACTATCATACATTTATACCTATTACAAACATACGAATCGGCAGCATTATATGGCAAGAGTTGTTTTCAAAGCTTCTTTTTGAAAATTATAAAACGGAAAAAACTATTAATTAAGTATTTATTAGTGTGAAAAAAACCTTTGTTACACAGTGCACTGTTGAAAACAAAGAATATATCTAAGTTTCTCTTTAGGTAATACAATTAGGGAACAACTAAAAAGGTCTATGACAAAAACGCCAATTCATAGGTAATGACCCAATATTTAAAACTTCGAAACATCAAGACATATAATTTCGTGAACGTATGTTGATAATTATAACGATAATCCACAAACACACCCAAACAATCTACTACATGTGGGCGAGGCATAATTGTTAGCGAAACGTCGAGGCAAATTATAACAGGCAAGAAGTATGGCCGCAGAACGGGGGAATTATTTCTATACAAATCGCCAACATGGAGCTAAATACCGAGAAGTTCCATTATTAAAGACTGCTGAAGCGCATATGTTTATGTTTTGATCGTTCTTATTTTTAAGCTTTCCCTCAAGTTCTCCAAAATAATCAGATTGTTATAAATCGACAAGGACATATAGATAGTTCCACGAGAGTTGAGGTCACGCACACATCAACATGTCACGTAAACACACGGCGAATTTGAAATTATTGTTCTTGTTTCGTACTGACAGCAAATCCAATTGCAACTGTAAGATTGACCAAAAAGTTTGTTCAAGGGATTTGCTTCAATATTTATATTATATTGAAGTCATCCATTCATTCACTTCATTTTTTTGCAATTAGTACTTCATTTGGATGTGTGTGTAATCATTCACCTCAACTCTGGTGAAATTAGCTATAGGTACCCACATTACAAGCCTTAATTCGAAATATGTGGCTGGTCGATGCTGATTTGTCAAAAAACAAAATGTCCGGTTCGATTATGTATCGAGTGAATTTTATTACATCGTGTTACCTTATAGTTGAATCAATAATTCGAAAATTAAATTACTATTTTGATATAAAAGCTCGATAAAAAATTAAAGCGTCGTATCGGCGTAAAATCACTTCATTTAGCCTCTTCACTAAGTTATTTTTGACGCTGTCCTAGGAACATACTCGTACATATGTATGTTCCGTTTAGAAGAGTACGAGCCTTGACAATTAAAAATAGTTTTTTTTCCAATTCTAATTAACATACTTTCCTCCCCTAATACTTCTACGAATATATACATACCTACATAAAAAATCGGATAATTTTAAATGCTACGCAGAGTTAGAAGGTAATAACTCCGCGTGCAAGAAATACACTGTTACTACATTTGTTTTTGATTACAGCTCCCTACTAAGTTCAAAAATAGTTCGAATATTTAAAATTAGAACGGCTATTATTTGTCGTTAGTTAAGTTGTCAACGGCCGTGTGACTCGTGTTTAAAACAGATTTATCGCCGCAAAGTATCAGAGCAATTGGAGGAATGCTACTATAAATTCAGCGGCTGTCGGGACAATGCCAAGTAAATCGTTTTATTCTATTTCCACGTTTGAAGTAGGAACCGCTAAAGGTGCAGTAGTTGAAAGTTTTAGTATCGTCGATAAGTTTTAGTGCCTTGTAAAATGGAATTGGTCAAAACTACGAACAAATCGTACAATTACAATACGAGTTTCTAGGAGTGGTCTGCTGTATTTCGGTTTGGGGGTAAAATAGCCAGGGTAATTACTAGCATAGATAGAGGCAATCCATCTAATGCCGCGGCCACGACATTGGTCTAAAGGTGCGTTCAAACCAAAAGAGCATTCGCTATTCTAACCCCCCACTCTACGAAATTCGATCGTAACACAAAACGTGATTGGTTGATTTCGTAGAACGGGCGATAGAACAGCGAATGCTCTTTTGGTTTGAACGCACCTTTAGGCGACCGGCTTAGCGGAAAACCATACGTGCGTGAGGGAGTACACCCATATCGGCATCCTGCCCCGACTCATGGATTCGCTCGCCGCTAGTCGCCTTAGACCAATGTCGTGGCCGGGCCTTAAGTTCTCAGGGTAGGCAGCGCATAGCCGATTTTTTGATCACTATGTCCATGGGCCTCAGTTACTGCTTTCCATCAGGTGGGCTGAGAGCTCAGTTGTCTACCTTCGTCACATAAACACAGCTCTAGGTCACTCTAGATTAGAACCATGGCAAATTTGGCAAATTGACAAGTAGTGAGAGATTTCTTACAATTTGATTTATAGCCTTACTTTGACATGGTTCCTGAATGGCTTAGGGTAATATTTGGTACACTGTAGATGTCCAGTAAATTGTAAAAAATCTCCAACTACTTAGAGTACTTAGTAATTTTGATATGGTTCTAGATTCGCATAGCCTCAAAATTTCAAGTGTACTTACACAAGAACAAATTACCTACAGATGAATATAAAAGTTGCAACCTAGTAACACAGTTCATTTTAATTACAAATTTAATATTAGATGTCGTAAACCAAAGAATCTTTGGGAGAGGCCTATGTTCAGCAGTGGACGTCTTTCGGCTGATATGATGATGATGATGATACCAAAGAAACAATACTTTTGTACCGTTCGGATTCGAATAAATGAATGTAGTCGCGTTCTATCACCGTCGCAGTATCACTTTCAAGTACCTGAAACAATAAAAGAATACAATTAGAAAAGATATATATTATATATATAAGTTTAGGTATCCGTAGGTACTATAGGGAAATTGTTGTCTACAGAATGTAACAAAAATAGATTACAGGAACCTAATCGAATTCCAGGGTTGTCAGAAATGTAATTAAATATTTCATTTCATTGAAAGCGGAGGAGAGGAGAAAGGGAGTATGGGACATTCATTCTGCTGTTTATACTTATTGAGTAATAAAGTTGAAATAGCGTTAGCGTTAGCGTTAGCGTTAACTGGCGCCACCAGCCAGCCGTTCAGCTGCAAGGACTCAGAGGCGCTGATCGCACAAAGGAGGGAGGGTCGGAGAGCTTTGTCGAAGTTGTTCAAATGCACGTACCAGTACGGTTTAGGTCAGTCGGTCAGAGGCGTTTAGACGCGATGTGGTTTAACGTCCTCCGTCCGGACTTATCCCGTCCGAAATGGGACGTGTATTCAGCTTTCTCGCATTTCTCTCCGACATCTGCCGCCTCGGTGCGCTCAACTGACGCTCCTGCCCGAGCTACCGGTGGGCCAAAAAGTACAGGTTGGGAGTGTGGGGCTTGTGCAGTCAAGGATAGGAGTTGACGGGAGAGAGAACCAGACCGAATACTTGCATCGTGCCCAGTGTTGAAGGAAGATAGACATATACGTGTGTGTCGATAGATACAAGAGGGATAGTGACTGCGTTTTCTTTATTTTCTTTGGCTTAGATTCTCGTTGGTTCGCTATTCCAGTGGTCCGATCCTATCTGTGGTTCCTTGCTCTCGTCGTCTGGCCCAGATTCGGTGTCAGTCTCCAGTAGTTTGTAAATGGTATCCACTTCCTTCTTGAATTTGATTTCCTGGTATAGTTGGTTATTGGACATTTTGCAACGTTCGATTTTGACATCGACAATCTAGGACGCTTCACACGCGCAGCGCAGGATTTGTAGTAGGTAGTCAAAGCGTCTAGTGAAGATATTATGGTGTGAATGATGATTTTGATTAACTTTCTTTCATTCTTTTCATAAACTTCATTTCGATAGTTTTAATTTTCTTCGACAATTTCCGACGCAGTGTCCTGATATTATCACTATAGGTACAGAAGTTTCACCACGAAATGTAAGATATCACTTTAGATAGCTAGTTAACACATTAAATATTACTAGACCACAAATTATTGTACAACTACTAAATAAGATATAAGTATGTATGATGCAAAATTATAATATACATCAACCACACTCAATCCACTCACCGACGGGTATAGAACTGCCATAGTTAAAATGAAATAGCACGTTCCGATCGTTTTTTTTTTAGTTGCATAAAACCACGAGACTTTTCTTGAATGTTAGTGCTGATTAACGGCCATAAAATTACTTGTTACGTTTCATACATGATAAATTATTTATCGTATTTCATTTGGTGCAAGTATTTTCAGTAGCAATGAACTATGTGCTGTCGTTGTTTGTTCCAGGCACTTGACTCTTTTCCCAAGCGCGTTTGTCTGTAATCTGTCCTGTATTAAAACCACAACTACTCCACCACTATAACACTATTACTCACACTTAAATATATAATAAACACTTTTATAGTTGTCAATATAGTTCTTATGTTATTCGGGAAACATCCCTAAATCGTGAATACGACTATTATCCATCATTATGGATCCTCGGTCCACTGCTAAACCCTCGTGACCCTCGTCACAGCCATTACGGTACACTTCAATATTGTTGTTTTTCTCGATCATCAGTAGCAACATAAGTTCAGGTAGTCAGGTTATCCTTATTTCTCCCCCAGAGTGGGCCGGCATTAATTCTAACACCGTCTGCCCTTCTTGTTGGAAGTCTGTCGATATCTAAATATCAACCTCCTGGTTAATAATAGGTTGATTACGAACACTGCACCGACGAAACATTAATTCACTAACACTTTGTAATAACGTTCAACTAGTATTGTATGACAATAGACAATTGTTGCATTATACCCCAAATAAAGGGATACATTTCTGAAATTTTAGTTGCCGCGTGCCGCAGGGTCCAACACAATTATAACGTTTATCTTGTATTCTCACACTCACTTTAATTCACTCACCGGTCACTATAAAATGAAACACTAAATAATTGCATGGCCCACACACATTACATTAGATTTAGACATTTTCCCAAAATTGATAAACGAATACGAAGTTTTACCTACTTAAATCTTGTGCAAACATCTGGTCAACAAAGGTGCTATTGTTTTGTGGATTTTTACGATATCCCCTAGGGGTTGCTTATTGCTTATAGTTTTTTTCCACTTTATCTTTGCCAGGCTTGTATCTCGCAAATGTCGGGACCTATTCAAAATGTTTTATGATGACAATTTAGGCCATTTGTTCATTATTAGAATTTCTCTGACTTTTTAGTGATTTTATGTTCACCGTTACTTAGCGAAACGTGGGAAAATGCAGGCATACGTGCGGGGATTTGTCATTGTGGTAGTACATATTTAATTTCGGTCTGCATTTATTTGCGACATGTATAATTGCCTTAAGTAATTTTTGGCAAGTAATTTATACAAAGTAAAAAATAAATTGGCTTGATCTCCCCCGAATTGTATACTTTTTTAATTATAAACTCGTTGCAGCAGTGTGTTGGCAACTGCGGGGTCCGACCGGGGAACGTGCGCACACTTACTAGACTGTACACGTTACACATATGTATTTACATAGTGGGACACTTCACAAGATCACATTCGCATATAACGCGCACTTTCGTACGATTGAACACTTTCACGAAAATGAAAATCCGACATAATATTAAAATAACCAAATCCACAAAAAGCATCATTATACACACACAGAGGTACATATACACATTGATTGAACACTTTTCAAGAAAATGATAATCCGACATATTATTATACAACAAAATTCCGCTCGAATTCAAACAAAACACAAGTGACAATGGTTTCAATAAAAAACTCAAGAATAAATTGGCGTCTGATGCCTTCTATTCACTCGACGAGTTTTGCAGTACCTAAGTAGCATTGTATCAAGATAAGTATACCTACAAATATCTAGGCTACTTTTAAGTAAACTGGTTTCGCTTCCTCAGCCTTGCCCAACACTCGTACGAGTATGTTATGTACCTACTAACTAATTAAATTGAATCATGTACCTACTGTGAATGATTATTTTCTAACCTTATGTCTTAGCATAAGATGGAGTTGAATATAGTGTATCCACCTTTATATGTAATATCGACTGACATATAAAGATTTTATTTTATGAATAAACTATTGAATTGAATTGAATTGAATTGAATTATTAAAATAACCAAATACCTACACCATGTAAACTTACATAAATATTTACTTTAAAACTTTAAACGTAATTTTAATTTAAGATTACTGAATTTAATATTTAAATTTATAATAGAGCCGTATTCTATTTCTTTTATTCACGATAGGTTGAGATTGAGCTTGTCAGGCTCTGTTATGCCTTAGTTTTACCACAAAAAAAATCTAAATCAAAACGATCTCACCAAGTTTGCTGAGGGAGTAGGTTTTATACGCGGCTGTATCCGCTACGCTTGCGCCTGGTCGCGCGAGGCAGGCGGCTGCGCACGCACGATGCTCGCGGGAGTCGCGGGTTATTAAACGCACTAACACGCACTTGCATACACTCACCGAGGCACGAAAATATTATATGGACGCGCGGCCCTTTTGAATACATAGGAGAAAATAACACTATTCGCGTAATTGTAAGCAGAATTTAAAGTCGATGTTGCCTTCGCTTCAGCCAAATGTTGCGTGCACATCTGGTATCGGTGCCTATTGTCTTCGTGGGACAATTGGGCCTTAAAGGAGCGGCAGGATATTTGGGATGCGACCGCTCAGCACGGCGTCCGAAACGAAACTCCTTATTGAGTAATAAAGTTGAAATATTCATTATTTTTTTAATTAAGTCTGCGTGTCACATCTAGTATTGTAATTTCTGTTTGTGGCCACCAGTGTTTGTTAGCACTAGGTACACTGAATAAAACTCACCCTTGGGGATGGATTTCATTATGCAATACGTCGCCACGAGTTTTTATACATATTTATTTAATTGTTTGCGACAGACTTGAGCTATTTTGATCTGGCGTATTTGGCCACTATATTGCTACAAGTATTATATATTCATTGATACAATATTTTTTTAGATATTACAGTACTAATTGCGTCCTTATTGACGGACACATCTAGTGCTGTTTAATCTCCGTTCGTGGCCACTGGCATTTGTTAGCACTACGCTGAATAATAGTCCGCAACACACAGGGGGATGGATTTCATTATGCAATACGTTGCCACGATTCCTTTAGTTATTTTCTTTTTGTTTGGGAACGGTATTTTTGGAGGCTCGTTTATTTAGTATTTGCAGTAAATTTAAAAATTTAAGGTTTTCCATTATTTTTAGATTATACCGGAAAACTACAGCTCTCTGTAAAAGTCGGAAGATCGGATCGGAAATTATTAGAACGCATCTATGAACGAATATTTACTAGCTAAAACTATACTTACAATGTAATTTATTTTACATAGTATTCAAAAATGTCTGGGAGAATGAATTTCAAAGTGCATACATTATTTCTATGGCCTGTAAAGACAGGAAAGCAAAACATCTCGTCTAGAAAACAATAACTGATGGTTGTTAAGGCTATCAGCTACAAATTACCTGTAAACGGTCCTAGGGGATGAAACGGCAAAAGTGACGTTTCTCAGAGTATTCCGCAACAGTAAGTACACTAAGACTTAAAAAACATCAACGGTCAAATTTTCTAAATAATTGATAAAAGTGGCAGATGTTGCATGAATGGACATAGATATAAAATTAGCAAATATGCAAATCGGAAATCGGAGAAATGATACTTGTCTTTATTAATCGTAATTTATTTTATCATGTATGTAACTTAAGTAATTTATTCAGTCAAATAATTGTTTCTATTGATAGATTAAAGACGACGTCAAAATTTTATTATTATTAATTACGACCGCTTGTTGCGTTACCTGTACCTCTAAGATTGAAAATTATTTTTTATTTCAATTTTGAAGAGGTGTGCAGTAAAAAGTATTGTAATGTATTGTAAATTGGAAGCCATAGCACGCGTCTCCGAGAGCGGGGATGCGAATTGCGATACCGGTTTTTCTTCATACAAAAGAACTGTTAATTTTGTTCTTCGGTATATAAATTTTATTTTTAATATTTTTCTTTTTTTAGTCCCACAGTAAGCTAAATTAAGGCTTGTGATGTGGGCCAGGCGACGATATATACTTATAATAGATAGAATAGATACATACTTAAATACATAGATAGCCATGACCAAGAAACAAATCTTTGTGATAAATAAATACACAAATAATGCCCTCGCCGGGATTCGATCCCGGAACCTTCAGCTTCGTAGGCAGGGTCACTACCAACTAGGCTACGGAGGCTGACTCTTGAAAATTCTTTGTTAATTACATAAAATACTATTAAGCTAATTCGAGGTTTTTTCAAAAAACCCGGTTCCGATCCCTATCCGAGAGTGTCACCAGTTGTGACACTTTCCTTCAATAGCCTCTCAACAACGTCCCCAAATGATGGTGCAACGACCGTCCCACCCTTGTGGGATGCGACCCGGCCACAGCTGCAGTAGGTAGCGAAAACGCGGGAGCAGCCACACATACTCCAGGAAGAGTATCGTTTGTATATTCAGTCAGTCACAACTGGCACTATAAAAGGTTCAGCGTTTTTAAAGCAGTAACCAGTCTGCATTAAGCTACGTGTGTGCAAGTCACGACTGCGGGAACATTACTCATTGGTACGTGCCCGGGTGTCATGTTCTGGGTCCACTTGCATTAGAAAGGTTATTAGTTACAAACCTAAGCTAATGGTTCGTGTGACGTGCGGCGGTCAAGCTGTTTTGCTGACTGTACCCTATTCCTTTAACATTTGGGAAGTGTAGATTAAATTTGTAGTTTAAATATAAATAGCATATTTTCTATATGACTTTGCAGTTTAAAATTTAAAGTCCAAATGACTTGAGAAGGATACAAAAGGAGAAATACGAAGGGTTAAAAGGAAAATATTCATTTGAAAGTGCAGAATTAAAATATACAAAAGCGGGCAAAGGGGGCACAAATATCTAAACGTGCACTATAACGTCTTAAGAAAACAACTTGCTCAGGCTGGCCCGGCTAATGTCACGTGACTGATTTTTCTACCCAAATCTACTAGATCTTCCTGTTAATACTTAAACATATAAGAAAAATTAAGAAGCAATATCTCAAGTTGTTGTTAAAGGTGAGTAATGGAATGGAAGGAATGACAAATGTATAAATATTTTGGACTGTAAAATTACTCTTTTGGTGTTTTGTGTGGCTAAGATTACAATAGCTATAACTACTTATAAGCAGTTTACCTGTTATACTTCAAAATTCTACAGATTTGTAGATAAACGCTTTTACTAAAACGTACCCAATGTTACATTATGTGATCAGCAAACAATTGCTTGAAAATTAATGAAAGTACTCTAAAAAGCATTTAGAAAGCTTTTAAGTTGATAACGATCAAAGTAACAAATTGTAAAGAAACTAAAAACAATGCAATGTCAAGCATGACGAGCTTCAAGCTATTTTAGCTAATGGCATGTTAAATGTAATTTTAGCTAATTTCATCAGCTAGGTAAAAGGTTTCCATAGTAGACTAGGTTTAGTTTTGGTAAGTAGCCTCATAAATATTCGTTAAGCGTTCGCAACGAACATTTGTATTCATTTTGGAAGATCATTCCAATATATGAATATTACATAGATAAAAGTAAAAATTATTCGAGCGTCTAATGTATATGAACCTATTTAAGATGAAGCATAATTCAACTAACATGCGAGATTTTCAAGTTCAAATAATTATTATAGTATTTTATGCAACCCTTGTTTAAGAGAGGTAAAAAAAAATGAGTGGCGTGTTGCATACAATACTTTTTCTACGACCACACACTTATTTTCAAATAAAATTGTTAATTTGAGAAATATTCTTAGTAAAATATAATTTTATTGATCATAAAGGTCGGACGGGAGACGTCAAAATTAAAAAAGAAAGCTCCTCTAAAATTCGGTTGGCATGTATTTCATTATGTCTTGTATACACGAGGTGTCTTAAAATCCCAAAAATACACTGCGTGTATGCCCGGATGCGTTTAGAGGAAATAGACAATATAGACTTATCTTGATATCTTTAAGGGGACCTTAAATAATAACCTACGACCCTGTAAATGACAAATAAAAGTACAGGAGTAGAAAAACATATTTTACAAAATGTATGTTGTACAAAAACTACAGAAATAAAAGAGAAAAATCAGAAATCATTAAGCGAAATTAGAAGCATTACTACAAACGTATTTCATTACGTTGTTTATGAAAATAAAATAGGACATTACGACACAAGTGCGAAAAACATGAAATTCAAAACGACTGGCGATGTTTTAAAACACGAGCAAGTGTTTTAAATCGACACGAGTTACGAATTTCGTTTATGCACGTGTCTCGTACGACGTTTTTTAGTACAGATGGCTCTCCGAAGTTTTGGACCTGATGTAAAATAACCCACTTCTCGCACTAGAGCCTAAAAAAGGCACCATCTGTACTAAAAAGTATATATATTAGAATGAAAAAGAATTGTTACCAATTCTAATTATAACAGATGTGATAATTAATTAATTATTTACTTGCGAGGTCTACACATTAAGGATTAAAATTCGTATTTCTAAAAAAGTATTGAGTAGAAATTTTCCATCTCTGTTCTTTATGTAGTAAAAAATATAATGTGCAAAATGTTATTATTTGGAAGATGAATGGGTTGTCCATCGGGCTAAGCTTTTAGTACAAACTATTTTTTATGAGACCATAATGGATTAAGACCACAATGATCGATCAAATTGTTGACTTTTATATCATTTTATAAACTAAAAGTAAATAACTCTCGCGAGCCTGCATGATATTCGAGCTACACGTACAACAAAAAAAATAACAATTTTAATCCTTGTGCCACGGGCATATTACGTTTCAAAATGTATACGTAATCTTGGACTTGATTGTACTTATTTAAAATGGCTCACAAAGTTTAAAATGCCCTATGCCCCCGAATGTTTTTAAGGCCAAATGGGTTTGAAAAAATAAAAAGCATCGGTTTTAGCAACTTCAGAGCGACTACAAAGTGAATACTTCAAGTTGTAGGTTTTTGAATCTTTTCACACCGCTGGATTTGTGGGTGTAATATCCTCATTTTCATATTTCAGAAATGGCGAACGTAATGAGTACCTAATGAATATGATATGAAATCTCAATAAAAGTAAAAAAAGGTTTTGGGCTCATCTTATATTATTAACACATGACATCTCGTGAAATGCTAATAATACTTTCGCTGACAAGAACCCGCTTTGTTATAATGAGTTTGAATATCTTGGCACTGATTACAAGTAATAAATAAAATAAAGACATATTACACAAATCGACCTAGTCCCACGGTATAAGCTCAATTAAGGCTTGTGTTGTGGGTACCAAGCGACGATGATATAATAATAGATAGATACATATAAATATAGTAAGTTAAATATATACATTTTGTAAGTAAAAAACCGTAATTTGTACATACTTGTCTAGGAGAGGACACTGACTACTGTAACACAGGTTTTACCTAGCTCAGAAGTCAGGGGCTTCGAACTCTTAAGTTATATATATATATTAATTGTAAACAATAGTAGATACAAAAATCCATTATTCTAGGCGAGAGCTCTGACCTCTGTAACACAGGTTTTACCTAGCTCAGAGGCCAGGGGCCTCAAAATCATTTTTAAGCTGTAATTGTAAGTCACCCTTTCTGGCAATAAACAAAGCCAAGACCAAGGAACAAATTATTGCGATAAATATATACACAAATAATGCCGTCGCCGGATTCGAACCCGGAACCTCCAGCTTCGTAGGCAGGGTCCCTACCAAATAGGCTATGGAGACTGACAAAGAGTAATGAGAAAATATCTACTCTTCATTGCAAATACGAAAGATCACAAAACCCTAAAGTTTATAAAAGTTTTGCGTTTACCAGGAAATCTCTACTACGCTTTCAACAATATTTCTAGCTTAACCCTCCAGATTTGAGGAGTCAAGTACTAAAGTAACAATGAAGTTTCCGAAGTATCGTAAGTACTGAGAGTTGGATAAACACGCCTAAGCTTCGGGTCAGCTCTTTCGGCAAACCGTTACGATTAGCTACTTAGGGTTGTCAACTTCTGTTTAGTAAATGAATTTAAAATATTATTTCTTAACTAGTGCGGAAAAGTAAATATTTGCGCACGCTTCGCGTGCGTAAATTTCTCTTTTTATGAAAAAGGTCGTTCGATACACGTGTAAAAACTTCTTTTTAACACGGGTGAATGTGGCCCTCGTTTCGCTCGGGCTCCAACATTCACCCTAGTAAAAAAAATTTTTTTGCTCTTGCATCGTAATGTACTATTATACTTGCCTTAGGGTCGATTGCAACAAAAAAATACATAATTATAAGTCTTTAAATTAAAACATGTATCGACATTGCATGCTGGATTATTTTAATAAATAAGTCGGAAATTTTCAATAAAACTTGAAAACTTGTTTAGTAAAGCCTTCAATTACGCCATCTGTAGGATGTAATATCAAAAATACTCCGTATACAATATACATTATTTTTAAAACAGATGCGATTACAGTAAAACAATCACTCACGTAAATAAATAAATCGAAAACTGATCTACATGTTATGATACCCATCAATTTTATTGCTTCTAAAAGTAATAGCAAAAAACATTACGTTTTATAAAATATTTTATATTCTAAATTTTCGTAGAAGCGAGTTTAGTTTCTAAAAATGTAAATTTTATAATGGCCAATGCCTAACGATCCTATATTGGCTATTATATTACTTTCAATAATAAGAACTAATCAAGAACTAGAATCCCTATAAATATAATTCAATTTAGTCACAACGGGCGACAGATTTTGGAGCACCTAGGTCCTCTATTATTTTATCAAGCACAGAGCCCGTGCTAATAAATCGCTTACGCAGAAAGTAGGTACTCTCGTTTTAAATTCATTAATTGACCATAGTTATGCAGAAAGCGACCAACTACAATTTTTTGTCAAAAAGTGACTTAAGCTTTAACATTTGGTTGCTTTCTGCAGTGTAAAAAAATCTTGGTCATGGCTGTCGATGTATTTAAGTATCTACAGGGTGGCCAGTGGCAGAATTCCGATTACGAAATTTTATAAAAAAAAAACTAAAGCATATTGAGCAGTATTATTTATTTCTACGAAAAGACTATGAATGCGGATTTCATTTTTTGAAAACAACATTTTCCAAATGATGACCTTCGTTGTGTACGCACTCTTCCAACCTATTCCGCATATTTTCAAAAACTTTGCTACAAAGTGCACTGGAAATTGTGTTTATTTGTAATCGAATACTGTCTTTTAACTCCGCGATGTTGGCAGGTTGGTTTTTGTAGACGACACTTTTGAGGTATCCCCACAGAAAAAAATCACATGGGCTGAGATCGGGTGATCTTGCGGGCCAGGCTATGTCACCAAATCTGGAGATCAATTTTCCTGGGAATAATGCTTTAACTGCAATCATCGATGGCCCGGCTGTGTGGGCAGTTGCACCATCTTGTTGAAACCATGTGTTTCGATTGAAGAAAGAACCATTTTCAACGTGTGATCTAAAAAAATTGTCAATCATTTCACAGTATCTTTCAGAATTCACGGTTACCGCTGCTCCACGTTCGTTTTCAAAAAAGTAAGGCCCTATTACGCATCTTGCTGAAACCGCACACCAAACAGTCACTTTTTCACTATGCAACGGCATCTCGTGCATTTGTTTCGGATTTTCGGTAGCCCAGTAACGACAATTTTGTTTGTTCACATAACCGTCGAGATGGAAATGTGCTTCAGAAGTGCTGAAGAAGATGTTCCCCATACGATGATTTGATGGAAATCTCTCCAACATTTGTTCAGCATACAATTTTCTCGATTCATAGTCAGTATCCTGCAACTTCTGGACTATTTGGATTTTATAAGGGTGGAACCTTAATTTTTTTTTGAGGATTGTCCGCAATGTCGACCTGGGAATACCTAGCACCGTAGATCGTATGCGGGTGGAAAGTCGCGGATTTTCGAGTACAGATTGCTTGACGCGTTCCACGTTTTGTTCAGTTGTAACCGTAGGTCGCGGGCCCGGTCCTGGCTTATTTACTGCGGAACCTGTAGCTCTGAATCGTGCTACCCAACTCTCAATCAGTTTAGTTGACGGTCCATCACAAATACGCCGTATATTAAAACGAACACAAAACTTACGCCTTGCGGTAATGGGCGAAAAACCGTTGGTTAGATAGGCCTCTATGGCGTATGAACGCTGGACAGCTGGCCAGCGATCCATTTTGAATTATCAATCCGCAATGCTCGCGATACTAAAACACCGACCCGCATTTGTTTCGAACATCGCGTTCGAAAATTATTTGAATTTGAAATCGGAATTCTGCCACTGGCCACCTTGTATATATTATATATGTATATAGTCGCTTGATACTCACATCACAAGCCTTTATCGAGCTTACCGTGGGACTAGGTCGATTTGTGTAAGATGTCCCAAGGTATTTATTAGTATACTTAATATTTGTAAATCAGACTAGTGACAGCCCTATTTAAAACTCGAGTCGCGTCGGATTTTGTGGGACGAGAGGGTATTATACTGGTCTTACAGGACAATGAGAAGATTTTAAAGCGTTTGTTCAATTTTTCCAGTACGAAGGCCCTATCGCGAACCACGAACGAAGTCTTGCGTCTCTCTCGCACTTGGGAATTCTTACTTAAGTGTGACAGAGAGGCAACACTTCGTTCGTGGTTCGCGGGAGCCTCTGATAACCAACCGCGAACGTTTGAGGTGTTATCGCTCTGTCACGCTTACGCGCGAATTAATATGAGCGACAGAGAGGTTGAATTCGAACTAGGTTGAATTAAAAAAATCGTATTTCTAAAACTGTAACCAATAATTTTTCCGAAATAGGGTTCTGTAGCTGTGCAAAAACGGCTGGGCCGATTATGTTCCAAACATTTTTATTTTAAACTACCTATTCTATAACTTCTATAAGCCCACTATTCATATTTTTCGGACCCACTGATCAGGAGTTACAGATTCAAAAGGGACACATTTTTAATCATTCTTGAGCGATTATCTCCGAAAACATTGAATTTAGAAAAAAAACTTTTTAGATATCCTTTTTAAGAGACCTATTCCATGATACCCCACACTATCGGATGACAGCAAAAAAAATCATCCCCACTTCACCACTCAGGAAGGTACCCGAAAAAAAAATCTATTGGCTAACGGCCACTAGATGCGCATAACGCAGGGACCGGAACCGTTATTTTCTCCATAAAAAAGAACGGTGTTTTTTTAGTTCTTTTTCGTTCTTCGGTATATAAATTCTAAGTTAATGGAGTAATTTAAAAATCACATCATCACATCACATCACCAGCTTAATATGTTAGTCCACTGCTGGACGTAGGCCTCTTCTATAAACTATGCGTATGTCGCATTAGGAGGTAAATGCCCATAATCGCCACGCTGGGCAACCGGATTGGCGAACGCAGTAATGTGTCGCACTATGATGACGCTGCTGTCCATCATCAATCTTGTAGAATGGTCCGTGACACTTTAATCCCTTAGTCGACTCTTACGACACCCGCAGGAACAGTTGGGGTTTAAAAATATGATATTGTAAATGGCATAAAACATAATACATAAAGAGTATAAAACATTTTAAAATATTGGACAATTTCGAGGTTTTTGTAAAATACCGGTCCTGGTCCCTGTATAACAGAAAGACATGGAGAAACTTAGGGGTTCCTAGTTTACTACGGAACCCTAAAAAAGGACTACCTATTTTTCTGCACTTAAACGATATTTTAACGTTTCTATGAATTGGTTTGATTTACTGTGTTGTGTTAAATTTAACACTTGTTTCGTTTTTGATAAATAACGAGCTGTATTGTTTTTCCAACCGTGTCGGATTACAAGCATGCCGTGTTGTTAACTGTTTAATTAATAAAGCACCCATTGTGTTGATTTTCTTGTAGCGAGCGTAAATGGGGGCATATCGTTTTCTAAATCCGATTCTTATAGATTATTCTAGAACAACTTTGTACTGAGATCTTACTTATAAACATAAACGCAATAACGATAGACATAATTTGCACTGCACTTGCACTTTTAATTAGGTATTAATAATAAAAAGCTTTATATCAGACAGTACAATAATACAATTGATTGACATTTCAAAATATGTTTAGGGGGGCATAATTATAAATATTAGATGTGGGTATGTAAATAGTAGTGTTATTATACTACTTAAAAACACAGTTTACAAACATTTAATAAAACAATTTCAGTTGTTCCACAAAACTAAATGTTAAGTTGCTACCTTAAAAGAAAATGGTTGACGACAACTCTGTTTTTTTGCCACTACGTTATAATAAAAAATATTAATAATTTCTATTACTTTAATAATGAGGTGTTAAAATAGTGTAGATCATGTTTAATTAAAGATATTACTTAGACTAACAAATTTAAAATATTTTTTTTGTCTAAGCTTTCGTAAATTTCGGAGATTTATCTCTGTCACTCCAATGAAAGTGTCATCAGAAAGACAGAGAAAAGTGACCAAAATTTGTGGATTTCGTAATTCGCGGTAGGGCCGCAGCACCGAGTTTTAGAATTACCTACCTACTTGTGTGAGGCCACAAGGGCTTTCAAGGTAAAATTGCTCCAGTATGTTTTTATTCTGATGTTAATCATTATTAGAACCATTAAAAAAACAGCAAACTCGATTATGTTACAAATCCACGAGACCCACGTTAGTTGTATTAATATTAAAGTGACAACCCTAAATTAGGGTTGTGTCCTTTGATCCTAGCGCTCTTGGCGTTTTATTACGTTCAAGTAGAACCTGAATTCTAAAACGAGGACAAATTTTCTTTGAGCCTTTTTTAGGGAAAAATAAATTGTGATTTTATACGTTTTATTAGTGTCTACCGCTTATATATTTGTTATGTTTGATTGTATTGTACACACAAAAATATACTCGTACTTAGATTAGCGTTGAACATTTCCGGATTACATCTCGTTTCTTTCCAAACAGCTCGTTTTTTTTTTCGGAAAAATCAGCGGACGGAAATCTAAAGCAATGTTAATTAGGTTTAATTTTCACTTACAGCAGGAGAACGCGATGTCATCGAGGAAAAGTCAATTGACATAGATGAAAAGAGAGTGACAGTGACAGTGACATTGATTATTCTTTTTAAAATTTGAAAAAAAAACTAAAAAAAACGAATTTTTCATACATTCCCGAAAAAAAAATTGTTTTTCCGATATTTTCAACGCTGACGTAGATAACTAGATACATCTTGTCCACTGTTTGTTTGTAAAATAATAGTACAGTCACCTGCATTCAGCCGTACAGCCTACCTAAACATTTTTCAAAATGGATCACTTAAATGCACGTACTGAAGTACATTTTCATACAATTTTTAAACACTTCATCTGTCCGTCATCAAGTCTCAAATATAATAACTTAATTTCGGATTAAGTAGAAAACATTTCAGCAGTTGGGCTCCGAGCTTAGCTTGAAAAGAGCGTAAGTGACACATTTTCCTTGAAAATTAAGACCTTGTCGTATTATAACGTTTCGAGATGAATCCTATAAAGGCAGTCGGTTAATTGTTTAATCTTATTTCACTTTGTCGGATTGAGTGGAGTTGTTGATTTGACGAATTATGCCGAGATAAATGAAAATACGGATTTTATCGTCCCTATTTTGTCATTGAGTTGTTGTGAAAATATTTGAAAGAGTAATAAAATAAGGCTGTTTTTCCTTAGCTACTATAATCACTTTTGATAGGCCAGCTGACGAGACCATTTTCTCTTCAACCTTCCGGGATTCGAAATAGGATTAAAATTCGGAATTCCGGATATATTTTCGAATGTTTAACATTTCGGATTTAGTTACAATGTTATCCACACGATATTATCTCCTATGCATTCAGACCAAGCGAGCATTCGCTATTCTATCCCCCCATTCTACGAAATTCGAGCGTTACACAAAACGTGATTCGTTGATTTCGTAGAGTGGGGGATAGAATAGCGAATGCTCATTTGGTCTGAATGCAGAAAGAAAGAAGAGAAAATCCTGATCACGTAGGTAAGTTAAGTTTCCTGAACTGGCTATATTATTATATTCCCTCGCTTTCGCGAGTATTTCGTGAAATAGCCAAACGCAACTGCCCTTGTCGCACTAATAAAAAAAGAGTGAAGAGAGAAAACTACGCTACGCTACTTTAGTAGAGCGTCAAATTGTGGCATCTTGGTTAGGCACTCTGACGGTTTAACAAAATTAATGGTATTTTAAGTTTGTTAATAATATATATTTATTTTCAGAACTACAATTTATGTACATAGATTAAATCTAACTAATCTACTTAACCTAACCTATATCTAAGATTGGCCCTTGTGGCATTGTACCGAGGATGCTGGCGGCATTTCCTCGCTGTATCGCAGTTTGTTTAGTTTTCATGGAATAGCATTCATTAAATTTTATGGTTATACCTTCTTTCAGCTATTACGTTTTTGGACTTAAAGCACTTACGTAAGTAGGTACCTAAAGCTTATTTGACATTATGGGTACTTACAAGGAAAGACCATCCCACGTTCCGTGCTTGTGTCTTACCCCGAAAACGAATTGCTGCATAACTTACAGCCACACAAGCTTCACTTATATCGCACTATCGTAATATCAACCGTATTCTCATGCAAATAAGACTTTCAGAGCTGAATTTATTGTGGCATTATATAATTTTCATACGTTGCCACTGGCTCTCTATAAGGTCTATTTACATCATAAAACACATTTTGCCTATCTGTACTCGCCAGTGAAACTACTAAGAAAAATATGCGGCCCATCAAAAAAAGGTCAGTCATGCTATACTTAAACTAAGTTATAGAGATAGTTGGGGAATAGTTGGCAATTTACATATATTTACTAGTTTCAGCGAGTAAGGTCACGGATAATTCAATGTCTCGGGGGTAAATGGTGACTTGGTGTTTTGTGTTTCGTATCATTGTGTGAAACCTTTTCAACTTAAGGCTTCTGTCTGTCTGCCTTTGACAGTTGACGATCAAATAGACGAGAACGAGTTTTTTTCTCGTAAACGTTCTGCTCGGAAATAAGTCGTATATATTATAGGCTGCGATCATAGTGAACTGTAGTCGTACCATGACTTTGCACGTATCGATAACGCTAGGTTTTATTCGATACGTAAAGCAAGCCATCGCGCTCACTCCAATATGTCAATGCGAGCGCGATAGAATGCATTACATATCAAATAAAACCCCTAACGTATCCTTTACTTTCGGTCTATTGAGTCATCAGAAAAGGTGCTTCTCGAATATTACACCATAAATCGTCTGCCATAGACGCTAAGGCCATGATGTTTACTTTCCAACTCATGGTACGGCTACTGCATAAGGCTTCTGCTTGACAGCCGACGAGGTTTTTCCTCGCTTATCAACCGTTCTAAATGCTGGTAACTAGCGTACTTGCTATATTTTTTTTATATTCGCCCCGCTCGTATCGACGTCACTTTATGGCTTAGATGATGAAATGAGTGTTCTTACTATGACCTGGCGCTGCGTTATTAACGCGGACTTACAGTAAACGGCCATAAGTAATGCAAATCGGTTATTGGGAAAGAGACAAATAATACTGCACAAATGTCAATAAGTTAAAGAGGGACAACGCTCTATGAAGCAGAGTCCTTTCCCATTGATGTGCATTACTTCTGGCCGTTTGCCGTACTTTCTATCCATCCCACTGGTACTCGCTATAATAATAGCTGCCCCTTTTTTATATGAACACCTGACAAATTTGTTGACTACAGTGTCGGAAACTAGGGAGTAAATCCTCTACAGTTTTCTTTTTCGAGATTTATATGCCCTCATTGCCACTTCAACCATGCTATGTGCTCAATTGGTTGGTTACTTTAGTATTGTTCTTCGTAAAACCGAAGTCAACGGCCTACGTGAATACAATGTCATCGTGTCCGTTTACCTAAACGGTTAACATTAAATGTGTATAAATGGTACAAATGTCGCCACGCAAATTCTCCACGAGGTTTAAGAATATCACATTATTAGTACGAGACTGATATTACTCGTAACGCGACGGCTGCGTGGTCAAACCCGAAAAATAAAGTAATTTCGTAAAAAAAAAAACAATTTCACGTAAGTGTCATAGAGTTATTCAAAAACCGGTTTGCTTGAGTTATCGGGTTTGAACACCCAACCCTCGATATGTTAAGATATCTTAAAGTTGTTATAATATAACTCGGCCTCACACAGGACAAAGATGCTGATATATATTTATTTCTCCCTCTAGCACCTACATTCTGAGAGAAACGGGGTTATATTTTAAGATATTGAGCTACAATAAGATATCTTACGATTTATTAAAAGCTTACATCTTAATACATCTTACGGTATCTCAAGATATATCTCCGCTAGCTAGAGGAAGAGCTGGGTCTCTTTTGGTTCCCATAAAGTTTGAAGTTCGATTTTTGAAGCGAATAACGTTGTAGGCCCGAATTATTTTTAGTCATATTGTCATAAGTCATAAAAATTAATATTATAAATCGGTGGTCAGTTTTATGTAGGTCCTAATTATTATTAGTCATAAAAGTCGATGCCCATAACTTTTAAAATCCATACAGCATCATTTCCAGAATGTTAAAAGCAATAACCTTCCTTATTATAACTGTTACAACGTCTATACGTATTCGCAAGTTGTAATTATTTGTTGTCCACCACCACTTAATAAATTTAGTAATAAACTTAGTTAGTAAGTAAATAGTAAGAGTATTATTTTAAAAGTCGGTCCTGGCGCTTCGCCGGCCGCTGCCGCGGCACGCTCGCTTCGCTCGCTCGGCTCGCGCACTGTAAGGTCACAGTTAAACCTAACACTCCTCCTCGCTTCGCTCGTCGTCGTACCTACACTGACCTGCCTTAGAGTCGAGTAGGTAAAGAAGTTTCCTAAGTTGCATCATAGTCCATAAATTTCTTAATTTAAATTAAGGAAAGTTATAAATTTCGTATTTAATATTCAATTTTTTGGATGAAATTCGGTTAGTTATTAAAACAATATGAGTAAGAACCATTAAGTAGTAGGTTTAAATGTATGACTTAAAATATTTCTAAAAAATGTCAGCAATTTTATACCTTTTGTAATTAGAGTATGTAATGTTATAGGTTAGTAATGTTAGATCTATCAATCGTTATACTTAACAAAAATTATGACCATTGATGCTTATATCAGTAAATTATATGGATATCAATTTCTGACTAACGAAATTCGGATTAACAAATATATGGGAAAGAAAGGGATCCCGGAAGAGCTACACATATTTTGGCATACTTATATCTTGTGGCTTCTGGAGTGCCGAGCTATACTATACTGTAAGATATCTTACGGTATGTTAATATATATTATCGCTACGTGTGCGATGGCTGGCCTTAGAAATGTCGCCAAGCAAATTGTCGACGAGGTTTAATGCCTTTTGCGACAGGAAACACGAAATTGCTTGGTTTCCTTTAAAAATACGTTAGGTACAAATACATAGTATCAGTGGATCTTATGTGCTTGCAATAAGGTTTAAAATAAATCAATTAACAGTGTAGAGGGGACGTGCACATGTGTTTTGTGCGATCGTTAGATACAACATGATACCCGCTTGTGGGTTTCGAAGCGGAAAATTTTGGTCTTCGAAAATACTGGAAAGCAAAGTAATTGTTTAAATGCAATTAGCAGAACAGCCCGATGCAATACATTTTTTTGTACCTATTCCGGGTAAAAATAGGTAGTAAGTTAGGTATGAAGGTATAAATTCTACCGCAGTATTTAAGGTCAGACTACGCAAGTGGCTTCTCGACCTAACATTGTATACGTACAGTGTGAGTGATTTTTTTGAGTTGCCATTCACATGAAATGTAATTATTATTGATAATTACATTTCATGTGAATGGCATGGCTGCCCCCTGCGGTACAATTGCATAATTGTTTTTTGGGGCATTTTTGTGTGCTCGTGAGATAAACATTGAAGTTTATTGCATATAGGATACAGGGAGATTACCACGATCTACTAATGTGATTCAGTTGAGGTCCTAATCTGAATCGCGATGTGTCAGTTTCATAGAATAACTGATAAGCCGAACATAAACTGAATTGCATTTTAAGGCTAATCCACACCGGATGCGTGTGCAGCGCGTGTGCGCGTGCGTGACGTGCGCGTTGTAACGTCGGAAATTTCAAAGTAGATGCCACACCGCTTGCACGTCACCCGCACGTGCACGCCACGCAAGCGGTGTGCTATCTAATATGACATTTACATTAGCATAAGATCATAGTAGCCCCCCCAGGTCCAGATAGTTGACATTCTCGAAAAGGGGCATAATTATGCTGAATACTGCGCAATAAAGGTTTTTTTTATATTGCTACGTAACACAAAGTATTATAAGAGCGCGGAGCTAATGGTTTACTCGTTTGCGCTTATATCTTGCTGTTGCAGAGGGATTTGGGATGTTATTGAAATGCAGTTTCTAATTTTTGATTACACATATATCACAATAAAGGTTATTAGGTTTGCTAAAGTATGGTTCATGCGCAAGTCAATTTGTATTGGCGATGGATCATTTAGGTTTCAATGGCGGACAATAAGGATGTGGGTATGCTATAGCGAATATTGTAAGGACATGGTTGCTTTAGAAACGAAGGTAGGGTTTATACCTACCGTATGTGAAGACTAATGTCTAAGATAGTTCTTATACGTAATTCTACCTACTCATACATTATCAAAAGTACTAAGACATAGATAGATCAAAGGGCTTACCGCGAACATCAACCACACATTCTTAATTATAAATATTGGATGTCATATACTAAAGAAAAATCGGTCGGTGAATTTGGTCGATTTTTTAGTATAATATATGACATCCTATATTTATAATTTATATAGTATTAAGTAGAGTGACTACTGAGGATAAAATAAAAGTACAAATCAAAATATTTAGTTAATAAATAATATGATTTGTGTTTTCACAATTACTTCACACATTCTTAGTTTTTTTTACGTTAATATTAATAAAATCAATAATTTTAATTAAAAACGTATGTGAACACAAGATTATAACTTGCCGAGAAAACCACATGTTTACATTTTCTTTTGTTTTCTACTGGCAAACATACAGTTTCTAAATTATCCTTGAGATGTACATATTTATAACATAAAAAATAAAATTTTTGAAAGACATGTTTTTATTTTTAATCCATCAGTGAATGGCAACTATAATCTGCCAGGTATGTCGATTAGTTATATTTTATTAATTTGATAAATTATGTGAAGTCCCACAGTGTGAGCAGACCCGTAACGCGAAGGTGCGCGCGCGCCGGTCAGCCGGGGTCACTGACCCTGCAACCTTTGTAGCGAGTTTAGTTAGACCAAGTCCATTGTTGTACGAAACGGTTGTCTTTGGCAGCCAGAGAGACCAAGAGTACAGTCACGGGTAAAATATGTACACACTTTTTTACTTATGTCTGGAGCATATAAGGTCCAAAATTGTTTATATTTTTATGCTCCCGACTACAGATTTCATAGTGAACCTTGATGTTATAAATGTGTATGTATACTGGAGGCTTAGCCAAGTTGCCAATCGCTAGCGCTTGGTAGCGTATCGTTGTTTTCCCTCTCTGTCACTCTTGCATATTAGTGCGACAAAGACAGTTAGCTGCCTTTCGCTTACGATTGATGATTAAATGTTAGCGATTGGCAACTTGGCTAAGCACCCTGTATTGTTTGATACATGTGACAACATTGATAACAACTATTCCGCGTATAAAAGCCAAAATTTCTATTTGGATTCTGGGTTCGATTTAAAAAATCTGCAACATATTATGTTTTAGAATTATCAATCATTATCAATTATCAGATTATCAACCGCATCAAAAAATAGACCATTGATAAATAAAAGAAAAAAAATCTGGGTTTAGAAAATTGTCGAACGAGCTATATCGGAGATCATTACACAATTGTACCGAAACGGATTTACCAACACAACTAAAGTCGCCCGTATATCCAAATTGCCTGTTCATACATTTACCATCCTAATCCTCTAAAATCAATTTGATTATCATAATTAATTTCAACTTAAATAAATTGCTCCCAATTTAATACATTCAAACTAGATCACGAAGTCATATTACAGTTTTATTAATGCTTTATTCGTATAAAAGTGGGGTCATTTCGTCGTACAACAATGGAAATGAAGCCCGCATAGTGTCACGGTTACGATAAGCTCGTATTTCGAAGACAATGTTTTACTGAATGCTAAATTATAATAGGGGAATACTAGAAACATGCTGAAGTGGCAATGGGCAGGCCACATTGTACGCAGAGAAGGTCGATGGAGTCGAAAAGTGCTCAAGTGGAGACCACGGTATGGCAAACGCATCGTAGGACGTCCACAAGATGGACAGACTACCTTAGAGTAAAGGACAAGGCACATTGGATGCGTATGTAGCGCGTGCGCGCTTGCGTGGCGTGAGCGTTGTAGTGTATAAATGTCATATTAGATGGCGCACCGCTACCGTGACGTGCAAGCGATGTGCCATCTACTATGACCTTTGACACAACGCGAACGCCACGTACACGCTCTCGCGCACGTGCCCACTGCCCAGCCTTTGGGCCTGAGTGCCCAGAGTAGAGAGACGCGTGCAGCGAGCGTGGAGCGGTGAATTCTGGCAACTTGCATACGTTTGCATTTGTTTAACATGGACGCCCTGACGCCCGCCCCGCTACCTGCCCCGCTTGAGCGTCACTCAGAATTACATTAGTTTCTTCTTAGTGCAAGATAGACAGTGACTCGCAAGTCGCATACCATTTCTTTAACATGGACGTGTGGCTTCCACTTTGCTTGCACTTTTATGTGGCCGCATGTTTGGAACTCTGCGAACATTCGCGACATCTTGGAGAATCACGAATATTGGACGAATTTGACCGCAGCCTTAAGTAGGAAAGTATCGAATAAATTTTCCTCGACGTCTTTATTTAACACCCGTTCAGTTAATTTCACGTCACAGTTAACCGTCCGTCCGCTGTAAACAATGTCTTCACGCTTCGAAGCCGTTTCCTGTCGCGGGGCGTCGCGTTACTAATTCCTTAGCCAGCGAAGGGTTAACCAAGCTTATCTTCGCCACAGGCCAACTAGTATACTTTGACCTGTGCTTTAACATAGTTGTTAGGAATATAAGGGTCAAGTTAATATGGTAACCCCATGTTGAAAGTTGGGAATAGATGAGGGGTACGAGTAGTTACTGGTTAAGTCACTGACTTGTTTTCATTCCAAAATCGTAGCAAAAAAGTATAAGGCTTGTTGTAGGCTTTTAAAAAGGTGTCTTAAAAGCATTGGGAGTCAATTGGGTCTGTAGACTTAATAAATATAGCTACATTATGTTAAAAAGTTAGGCATTTGCGATGAAAACGCAATTAAATAGGCACAGAACATTCAGTTTCGTCTACCAATCAACTAGGACAACAGAGGTCTTCAAATTCATTTTTCTCTAACTAGCTATGGAATATTGATGTTACTTTTACTTATACACCGTGTTAGGTCAAAAATAATCAATTTGTCTAAGAAACTAGTATCTTAACTCTTACTGTTATTGAGTTATTAAAATAATAAGTTTAATGACTGAACAAGTGTATTGCAACCTTTATTACATCGTCGTAATGAAACTTATTTTGATACGTGCCATCAGTCACCTGAGATCATATTCTTAAGGTTCTCTCACACTTACCATTTCATTTATAAATATTATTTATGATAAATAATGTATAATTTTTTTTCGAATTCGACTAAAAGCAATATACCAGGTAGCTCCAATTAACGTACCAAGCAGCCTGTTAAATTTAACGGAATTAAAAAAAACACGGTGTACATACCGTCGCTGCGCCTGTAAAATCCGCTATGTGATTGATTTACGACTTTGAAATAGTAACCAAGAAACTATACACAAAAAGTATTCATTGAATTAATTAAAATCCACCACATGTCGGTTTTAACATGCGCAACATTACCTTCCTCGTGAATCACTCCATCTATTAGAAATCCCATCTTAATCTGTTGCATCGTTATAAAGATATACAAAAGGATTTAGGGACAGAGAAAGCGATTTTGTTTTATACTACCTATGTAGTAGTTAATACTCTCGTATTAAATATACAATAAAAATAAGCAGTTAATGTACGAATATGTTACAGAAGTTACATAATTTATAATAAAGAGTTGTAAGCTTTAAAGACCACGTATTTTCCGTGACAGAAATAATGTCATGATAATCTGTGATAACATACCTGCCACACAGGTTTGTAAGAAATAAAGTCTCGCTTTTTACCCAAGATGCCAAAAGTTTGTTTAAGTGCCTTTTTAGCCTTTGATACTTTATACAATTTCTTTTACCGCGGAATTTCTCTTTTTGGGTGTTCATTTACCTATTTATTTATTTTGCGATGTTGATGATATCTTGGGAAACGTTAACCTCTTAATACTTTACAGTAAGTAATTAACTAATTGTCAAGCAAACACTAGTTTATTACTAATTCAATACTTTACAAGTCGAGCAACTTTTAAATAACAGTAAAGACACTAACGAAAAGTTTCGTTCCGATTGTACTTGTAAACTTTAAGGCGAAACTAGCTTGACGATAGAGCTTATCCTTCGAGGTAGTACACTGGAGTGTGAATATACCATGAAGTATTTGTTGCGGGAAAGTAGTCTCTACTTACATGGATCCATTAAACCCGTCTAGGACAGTACTGGCTATCGAGTTACAATAGGTAAAAATACAGTAGATCCATTTTATTTATACTCGTAGTTGCCGATTTCTAATAATGAACTTTTGACAGCTATAGGTTGAGGTTGGACTCACCATTTTTCCGACAGTCTTATGACGTTAAGGAGATATACAGTGTGTAAATCTAATACGGGCCATCAATTAAACCAGGCATGGGATTCATTAGTGTAATCATGGATTACAAGGTTTTTTTAAAGTTACTCTTAATTTAGACCCCACAGAATTTTTTAAGATTATCAGAGCAGCAATGTAGGTACGAACATTTGTTATTGTTGATATGTCAGTTATGTCATCTGCTTTTGAAATTAGCTGTCAACGAGTGTTTAACTCGCGTATGTTGCTCTACATTGCGCGCCGAATTATTTTGTATGGAAAATTTTGTTGCTCTAACTTTAAGTAAAAGTTATTTGAATGTACTTATTATATCGTAAAATAACACCCTTTAAGAGCTTCGCCCGTATTAGACTTACACCCTGTATAAGGCTCATTTCTACACTGCAAAAATTTCATTCTTATAAATCGACAACTATAAAATTGGAACTTGAACGAACAGAATAAGTATTAATTATTTAATGAAACACTTAAATTATTCACGAATGAAAAACACAAGAAAGCGAAAGAGGACCTATGGTAACCGTAATCGATGAGAATAGATAATATAACGTGTTCGCGTTACCTCATCTGTTTCAATTTTTTGTTTCTTAGATGATTGAACTTTTTTTGTCTGCTATTGCCATGGTTACGGTCACCTGCGACACGCTGGTGACTTTGGTGACCCTAACCACGTTTCAACTGCATAAGAAGGCGAATCAACTTTGTTTTAGTTTACATAATTTAAATAGCCTAATTTTGCATAAAATCAGCGTGACTCAGCTAACCGTAACCATGGCAATAACAGACAGAAAATAGTAGAATCACCCAAACACATAAATTAAGTCCTCTGTGCCTATGTCCACTGTTAAAAACAGAATGGCGGCTAGAACCAGTCGCGGTCGTGGTCCGTTTTGCACGACCACTATTGTCTGATGAAATCCTGTAACTAATACTTTCCAAAATTAGATCGGTTAGCGTTATAAATGTATTAAAGAATGAACAATATTGCTTTGCTCTTCCGCGATACAGAATGTGTAGTTAATTAGTGTAACCCGCTATAATTACTTGCGTATTTTTTGTATGCAATTAATTTTCCCACCCTCCCGCCGCAAAAATAAATACGCAAATAACTATAACAAACCACCACCAATAACACTATACTCGACACGTGTTTCGCCTCTTTACGAGGCATCATCAGGAGTTGACGATGTTTTCGGTCTGGTGTCCGGCAACGGAAAAATAAATAAATAAAAAAACGGATAAATGTATTGTTGATGTTGGCATAAACATTTCCTGGTTTGAAACAATGGTTAGCAGTTAGTGAATTTCTGCGTGCTTAGCCAAGTTGCCAATCACTCTAACGCTTAGTGGCGTATCGTAACTTTCTCTCTGTCACTCTTTCTTATCAGTGCGACAAAGACAGTTATAGCCAAGCCACACCGAAAGCGCGGGCAGCACGTGCGCATTCGCATATGCGTAGCGTGCGCGTTGTAGCTTATGTAAATGTCGTATTAGATGGCACACCGCTTGCGTGGGGAGCACGTGCGCATAACCAGCAAGCGGTTAGTTGCCTTTCGTTCACTTTTCACGATGGACGTAATAATGCAAAAGAGAACCAACCCACATGAATTTTTCATTCTAATTAACACCTTAAATCACAAGAAACAAAGTCAATCTTTAAAGTGACAGATTGATGTGGATTGGTTCCCTTTTGCAGAACTACGTCCGATTGAGTTAACAATAGTCCACATATGAAACCCGTGATATGTGTAATGTGTATGTAGCGTTACACAGACCTTGACACGTTCCTCAATGTTCTCGTTAGTATTGTTAATAGACAATGCCACAAAACACTACGGGCACCATTGTTCGGCGTATAGGCACTGGGAGCTTACCGCGAACCACGATCTACGTGTTTTGTCGCTGTCCCACTTACGTTCGAATTTGCAAGTGCGAAAAAGAGACAACACTTCGATTGTGGTTCGTGGTAGCCCTCCTGTGACGTAACCGCGAAAATCGAAATTAGTAAATTCGAAGCCTTTTGACAGCTAACGCTACCGCGAAACACTTGCGAATCGATCGATCGAAGCATCCTATGGAACGAATTTGCTGTCCTGGTCCCATCGATAGCGATGAACGAGAAGCGAGGAGTGATTGGCGAGTTTTTAGGATTCCGTACCTCAAAAGGAAAAAAAACCCTTATAAAATCACTCGCGTGTCAATCTGTCCTTCTGTTCCAGCCGATTTGATCCGAAACTAATGAAAGATTGAGTTGAAATTTGGCACTTATATGTAAGTTGGTGACACAACGATGGACGTGGCACGTAATAAATGAATTTGAAATATAGCTAATTATAGGGGGTAGTTAGACAAAAAAAGTATGGTTTAAAGGGATTTTAGCAAAATAATGAACTCTGTTTCAGAACATAATTTCGGATCTAAGTCTGAATAGCATACAGTTACTTACGACTAGTAAATAACTATAAAACAACCTAGTTGGTATGGCGCTTAGTGGCTATACGATACTCCTATAATGGTTATTATGCTTCTAGTAAAACCTTTATTCCCCAAGGAAACGGGTTTGCCGAGTCGCTTTAGAACGTTAATGGTTGTTCTAAGAAATGAGCTTACACTATGGAAGTGTGGTTCTGGAGTCGTGTTATGGTAGCGAATATTAAGTGCTTAACTAGTGTGTGAATTCAAGATATTCTGACAAATATTGCGATGACACCATTCTATTCAAGGCACTGAGTATACGAGTATACACGTGGGACTACGTTTTAATTACGTACCCTCTTATTCAAAAACGTTTTCACACCACCTATTCGAATACGGGTCTTTTCTTCCCTGCTAGGAGGGATCAAAGCACTTTTCTGTTCAAGGACTTTCTATTGCCAGCCTAAAAAATATTACAAAGAAATATGAAAATAAACAGTAGGTACGTTCATAATGAATAAAAATTTCTTCAGAATTGATTATTTGCATAAATATTAAATCTGTGTTCTTTTATTTTGCTCATAGGTGGTGTGAAAAGCAGTATGTGTCACACGGTATCAAAATTACGCTCAGGATTCCACTTTAGAATTCAATTGTGGAATCCGTCGCTCCATTCAGGATTCAATATACGCCCACGCCGAAAATATACCATTTTGATCACTTGTGACACAATCTAGTACATATTGCTAACTTAGCAAACTGCTAACTATTGTTTGTCCCTTTCGGTCTTATCAACATGTCCACAAGAGTGAAAGGGACAAATAAGTCAAGAGGCGTTTCTGAATAAGGGGGTTACTTATTATGTCACACGAAAGTTTAAATTCAAATTACATACTTCATACTCTTCATAGTATATCGCGTTCATAATCAAATTCAAACTATTTTTAATCAAGTAAGCTTATTAATAAGCATTTTCGAATCGTCTGACATTATCAAGAGAGAAAAAAAAAACGACCACTGGTTCTAACCTTACACCGTTCCTGAGAAGAACCAGTAAGAAACTTAAGTGGACTTATTTTTTCAAAACAGTATAATAATACATCTTATTATAATGGATATCAAACGATGTTTTCAATCATCACGCTTCACGTCAACATTTTCATGAAGTTGTTGTCAACGTTGTACTGCAGCCGAGCCGATGGCCGAGGGTGCTTCGAAAGAGGCTCCTCTTAATGGGTTGACACATGTCGAGCAGTAAGTTACTTAAGTAAGTAAACCGGTTTGCCAAAGTTACAATTTTAAAATTACTTCGATAATTGTATTACGTAGTTTATTTGCATTACATGTGACATAAACATTGCATTTAAAGCCCACGATCAGTATCTATAACAGGGAGTTGATGTGAGTCATACATCCCATACATATCGATAGAGTGTGTAGTATTAAGGACTTTTGTCACCACAAGTATACTTGGGCAATTCTGGAGGCGGATCTGCGTCATTTGAAGCTAGGAATAGACTTCGTATGCGTAGGAGCATAATTGAGAACCAATACAGATAAGCACATCGGCTCATATGGTGATTAGGGTAATATTAGCCTGAATGATTTAGGTACACAATATGTACCATCAGATAATCGGAGTGGCCACGGTGGTCAAAAATATCTGACGTACTCTAACACCATGACAAAGAGGCTTGCTCAGATTTTTGTGACCGAATCAGATAGTATCAAATCACTTACTTACTTGGCATTTTACCATGGATTTAGCATGGCCTAGATTCCCAAGTCGTTGAATATACTTGGTGTTTTCAAAAAATAGTAAACCCAATTAGCATGAGTAATTTAAATAGGACAAACACAGTCAGAAGTCAGTTTTAGGCTTCAGGTGCATTCAACGAAAAATATTACTCTGTCGGAAACGTGATGGATATGACAGCTACCTTAGAAATATTGAAAGTGCGAGAATTCTCTATAAATACAAACACCCAGTTATAAAATAAAGATACACCAAAAATTGTATTCATAACTTTCTTAAGATGCGTTCAGACCAAGCGAACATTCGCTATTCTAACCTTCCTACTCTACGAAATTCGATCGTTGCACGAAACGTGATTGGTTGATTTCGTAGAGCGGGGGATAGAACAGCGAATGCTCTTTTGGCCTGAATGCACCTTTAGATGTACGCGAAGAACGGCGTGACGTAACCGACATTCTCTTGCATGGAATGCACCTTCATCATCGTCACAAAAATGAACAGAAATTTCAACTTTGACACTGGGCGAAAATAAGCATCCCAGGCGATTATAGGACTACACTACACGGTACGCGTTTTTCCTAGAGTACTTTAAAAACGCAATTAGTAAATCCCGCGACAAAATTCATTTACAAAGTGACCCTTTGTTAAACATTCACTAAACACTAACGCTTGTCGTGTCGCGTTGAAGCAACAATTCGTCTAGTTGCATGTCCCACTTTGTTTAGCTAGGGTGGCCAGCTCTTAAGAACAAAACCCCATTTTTTTTAGTACAGATGGTGCCTTTCTTACGCGCTAGTGCGAGAAGTGGCTCATTTCAAATCTGGTTCAAAACTTCGGAGGGCCGTCTGTTCTAAAAAACGTCTTACGAGACACTTGCAAAAAGGAAATTCGTAACTTGTGTCGATTTAAAACACTCCTTTCGGTGGTGTTTTAAAACATCGCCACTCGTTTCGAATTTCATATTATTCGCACTTGTGTTGTAATTTCCTATTATATATTACCAGGCTATACTAGAAGATGGGTCGCCTCACACATACATCAACCTATATTAGTTAACCATTGGACAAAGACGCTATTACCTATACGTACAGACGCATTAGGAGGTAAATGCTCTTAATTATCACGCTAGGCAAGCGGGTTGGCGATCGTAGTAGTGTCCACTATGATGACGCTGCTGCCCGTCATCAAGCTTGGATAAATAAATTGTTAATGACACTTCGATGTCGAGGGAAGAGTCGTGTGGTGACAAATGTATGTTCTGCCGTCACCACACGGCACCCTTCGTTAAACATTCACTAAACACTAACGCCTCGCATGTCGTGTAGCGTCGAGGTAACAATTCGTCCTGTTGCGTGTCCATGTTGTTCAACAAGGGTTGCCAGCTCTTAAGATGAAAAAGCCATTTATATATAATAGAAGGGTAAACGAGCAGATGGAGCGCCTGATCGTAAGGCAGATTTCTTCGTCGTTTTCACTCTTAACAAACTCAGTTGTTAGTGGCAAGCTTCATGACATGCCATCATAATACTACTCTGATTCTACTTTTCTTGTCCACTCGCTATTTGTGTAGTGATGATAATCCATTTAGTTTTATTTGTTCCGACTATCTTCCTTGTGGTATCCCAACATTTCCCTGTCGCATAAGGTGTACCAGGTGTTTTGGAACTATCATGACCCATGCGTATAGACGTGTAGCGGCACTATATGGAAATTGTACTGACCTTGCGAAGGTGAGTAAGAATAAGTCCAAGTAAGAGCACTAGCAGTTTATTTAGAAGGGCACAGCATTTGCACAGTAAGCAGCAGAAAGCACAGGTTATTTATGGCTAAAAGCGAGATAGTTTGCGAGCGTATTACGAGCGTAAACAATACAAAGCGCAAGGCGAAGCGACGTGCGGTCGGTGCATAATCTCGCGGTCGACTGGCGGGGGCAGGCCAGCGTCGCAGGCGCATTCTAACGGTGTTTGCATTGGAGACATTAATACCGTGCGTTTTCCTGCGACGACTACCTTACGACCCGACAACGACTTTTACATAGCAACATTATTTTATTATTACATATTATGTTTAAAGCTGTACTCATTATGTATGTATGCTAATATTTATTTTGTGTAGTTTATTTATATATAATCATATTTATCTAAACACTTGGTTTCACTTCACTAGTTACACTACACCACTCCCCCCCAGAGACCGTCAAGGTCGATAATAATTGGGGGCTTTCACTAAACGTCCTGACCGAGTTTTCTTCGCGTTATCTGTTTCCACTGGAGGCTGTGCACAGTTTCTGATTGCTTGGCCGGTATCCTCGGTAAGTACGTAGGCTGGTTTTAATCTATCCACTGTTACTGTTACTGATTTACCATTTATACGTAGTGTGAAAACTTTTTCATTTCTTTTCAGAACCTCGTATGGCCCTTTGTAGGCAGGTTGCAGAGCTCCTTTGACTGCGTCATCTCTTACGTACACATGGGAAGTGGAACTTAGGTCCTTGAACATGAAGGTGCTCTTCTTGCCGTGGTGTGAAGCAGGTTGAGGATGTAGTTCTCGAGCGACCATCCGGAGTCGTGTTATGAAATCTGTTAAATCAGTGCTTGTATTTGAGGATGGCTGCATTAGCTCACCTGGTAGTCTGAGAGTTTCACCATACAATAACTCTGCTGACGATCCTTGTATGTCTTCCTTGAACGCACTGCGAATACCAAGTAGGACCAACGGTAATGATTCTGTCCAATCTGACTGGCTATGACAAACTATTGCTGCTTTCAGTTGTCTGTGAAGTCTCTCTATCATTCCGTTGCAAGCAGGATGATAGGCTGTTGTACGCCTATGCTGGAATCCGATCATCTCTGATAAATGTTTAAATAACGCTGATTCAAACTGCCTGCCTCTATCAGTCAGTATGTCTGTAGGGCAACCAAAGCGTGCTATCCAACCAGAGATGAAGGCCTTAGCGACAGTTTCTGCTGATATGTCTTGAATCGGTATAACTTCTGGCCACCTGGTAAATCGATCTATAGCAGTTAGACAGTATTTGTAGCCCTCAGATACAGGTAGGGGTCCAATGAGGTCAATATGAACAAACATAAACCTGGCTTGCGGAAGTTTAAACGAGCCAACAGGTGCGGAAACGTGCCGTGTAATCTTCGATCGCTGACATTGATGGCAACATCTGGCCCATTCTCGGCAATCTTTATTCATACTTGGCCAAGCGTAACGCTGTGCAACCAACTTCACCGATGCGTTGGCTCCTGGGTGGCTAAGAGAATGAAGGCTTTCGAATGTTTGCTGTCTAAGTGGCTTTGGTACGTAAGGTCTAAGGTTTTTATTACTGCTGTCGCAATATAATGGCAAGTTGCTACCTGGAAGGTTTACATGCTGTAGCCGAAGAGACGTGTCGCTTTTCAGTAGTTGTTTTAATTCGGGATCGATCTGTTGGGCTTTAGCTAACATTTCTAATGGTACTGGCGAGGCTATCTCTTCTACACGAGATAGCGTATCGGCCACTACGTTGTCTTTTCCCGATATATGACGGATGTCTGTTGTAAACTGACTTATATAGTCTAGATGGCGATATTGCCGCGGGGAGCAGTTGTCTTTGCGGGTACTGTAAGCAAAACATATTGGTTTATGGTCTGTATACACTGTGAAGTGTCTTGCTTCCAACATGTGTCTGAAATATCTTATTCCTTCGTATATAGCTAGGAGCTCTCTATCGTATGGCGAATATTTCTGTTGTGCCGGATTTAACTTACGGCTGAAAAACGCTAGTGGTTCCCAGGCCTTGTTTTTATATTGTTGGAGTGCCGCACCAATTGCCGTATCAGAAGCGTCCGTGACGAGCGCCATCCTTGCATTTTGATCTGGGTGTGCTAGAAGCGTTGCACTGCATAAACTTTCCTTACAGTTCTCAAATGCCGTCAGGGACTCGCCATGAATGTGCACAGGATGGGAACCTTTGACGGAGTCGGTCAAGAGCGCGTGCAGAGGTGCTTGAATTTTTGCAGCGCCTGGGATAAATTTTCGATAGAAGTTTATCATCCCCAGAAATCGCCTTAGCTCTTTTACTGTCTTGGGTAATGGGAGTATTTCCAGCTGACGAAGTGCTAGCGGCCGCAACTTGTGGGGTTGCCGGGGCAACGTCGAACACTCTATCCGCTAGATCTGCAAGCGCCTCTGAATTTGTGTCTGTATGGGAGGCAATGGCAGTTTGGATGTTAGACGGGAGACGACTTGTCCAAATTGCTAGCAAGAATTCTTCAGGCACTTTCGGTCCAGCTAGGCATTGTAAGTGACGCAGAAATTGTGATGGGCGACGATCTCCGAGTTCTTCGTGTAATAATAATTGCTGAACTTCTTTTTGCCTCGATTTTGACAGGCGCTTTATCAGCTCGCTCTTTATTTTCTCATACTTGCCTTTGGCTGGTGGATTCATGATGATATCTTTCACTTCAGCAGCATATCTATGTTCCAATGTAGATTGCACGTAATAGTATTTTGTGTCATCATCTTTAATACCAGCCAAATTAAAGTTTCCTTCCAATTGAGCAAACCATACCGCCGGTTCCGCAGGCCAAAATGGTGGTGGTCGTACACCGATACGACAAACATCGTGGAGTGTAAATGGACTCACTGAACTGGTCCCAGCGGTAACGGGCGCGGGCGGCGTCTGGTTGTTGTTTGCTGCGTTTTCATCTCCGCCAGCCATCTTTTATTAAGTAATTTGTTGCTTACTTTATCTGCTGATGTTCTTCGGTTCGGGGTCACCAGTGTAGCGGCACTATATGGAAATTGTACTGACCTTGCGAAGGTGAGTAAGAATAAGTCCAAGTAAGAGCACTAGCAGTTTATTTAGAAGGGCACAGCATTTGCACAGTAAGCAGCAGAAAGCACAGGTTATTTATGGCTAAAAGCGAGATAGTTTGCGAGCGTATTACGAGCGTAAACAATACAAAGCGCAAGGCGAAGCGACGTGCGTTCGGTGCATAATCTCGCGGTCGACTGGCGGGGGCAGGCCAGCGTCGCAGGCGCATTCTAACGGTGTTTGCATTGGAGACATTAATACCGTGCGTTTTCCTGCGACGACTACCTTACGACCCGACAACGACTTTTACATAGCAACATTATTTTATTATTACATATTATGTTTAAAGCTGTACTCATTATGTATGTATGCTAATATTTATTTTGTGTAGTTTATTTATATATAATCATATTTATCTAAACACTTGGTTTCACTTCACTAGTTACACTACAGACGCATTAGAACATTGTATCGCGATGGGAAATCCATAATATTCTATACATCCATGGCTAAATCGGTGAAAAGTCGGATTTAGCTGGACACCTGGCAACCCTTTGCTCAGCAAATTAGCCCTTAGGGCTTTGCGTGCATTGCAACGGCCAATTACACGTGACAGCGTGAAATCGTGAAACTGTAGGTTTCTATGATAACCGGAAGACCACTGGAGTGGAGTGAGGACATCTAAAATAAAGTGCAACACATTAATAATCTATGAATCTGTATCTTGGTTTGGGAAACAATATTAAACATTTTTTTAAAAGCGTATAAAATATATTGGGTCTGTCTGTAAAGGCGAATACTCCGTAAAAAAATGTACCACATACTACTAAGTCGATAATGAGTGTCTTTAAAGTATCAATGTTTTTGTTACACACTTGATGAACCAAATGATGCTTTATCCACTTAGATTTTGGAAGAATTTTATATGGTTTAGTCCAGACCAAAGATTAATTAACCTCTAACATTTTGCATTTGGCTTTTTGCCATTATCCATTTTTAAACAAGGGTACCTGTCCAACGATCCATTTATCAAGTAATTATATTAAGAAGGGCAGAAATACAAATATTTCACTCAAGCCTCGATTACCAGAGAATTAGTAAAACGGACACTTAAATGAATTAATAAATCTTAATCATTCCGAGAAGTCCAGTCAATTAGCATAATTATCATTTCAATTTTATTGCCGAGAAATCTCTAAGAAAGCCCGATTTCATTTGGCACTTTTCTTTTTACGTTTAAGGGAAATTAAAAACCAGTAAAGGCCATCACACACGTAGCGATAATATAAATATATCGACAGAGATTCCGTAAGATTCTTACAGTATATCTCGGCACCTCACACGAAAAATATGTCAAATTACTTCTAGCTCTCTCTCTCTCTCCCTAGCAAGGTGTCTTAAGATACTCTTATTTACTGTTTTTAATAATAAATGTAAGCCTCTTTGCTAAAAAGGTCCTTGTGTCGATTAGAATAATAATAAGGTCGCTAAGACATTATTCATATAACGGAAGAAACATAAATATCCGGTCCATAATTTAAATCGAGAAATTGGAAACATTTGGTAAAAATAATCACAAATTTTTGATTTGCAACTACGAATACGGACTGTAAACCAGTTTTTGTTTGTATGATATTTCAGGTAATAACTGGTTTTTCATATATTTCAAAACCGTGTTGCGTTATTTAATAGCATACATCATACATACCATACTTTGGTTTAAAACAGGTACAAATTAACCACAATCCACCTCGGCGAGCGTTCGATCCTAGTTCGTATTTACCTGAAACGATACAAATGATAGTTAGCACAACTTTCTACGAATTGGTTCATTGCATACGCAAATATAGTGGAAATTTCATTTGAAGCCTAAATACGCTATTGTACGAATAGAGGCGTGGCTTCACAAACCATAATATAGATATAATTATGTATTAAGGGCGGTAATAAGAAATTGTGAACGAGTGTGAAAGTAAAGCCCAAGCCGAAGGCACAGGCAACGGGAAAGCACTTATTTTTGACCACCGTATATAATGTAATAATGTATGTAAATGGAAAATTAGAAGCCAAGTAATTTTCCTTCCCCACAACAAATCTCGCGATAGTCATATGAAGGTAATCTTCAAAGCCAATATAAGTCTTGATACTTGTTAGTAATATTAAAATGTATCTAGAAATAGTGCTACTCCGATGGTTTTGCGTCCCGGGGAGACGAGGTGGGACATTTCCAATAATTGCGTTATACCCGGGGGACGGCAAACTCGTTGGTGAATAAATATCTATGTTTTGAGACAGAAAACTTGATTATAGGTATATTTTTACCGTGAATGTTGAGATAACTAGCTTTATTAATAAGTTATTATAATAACGGTTGTTCAGGACCTATTTCACCATGATGACAGATGTGTCAATAGTAGTAAAATATTACATCACTTTTACTGACGTCACAGGCCACCGTAGGCTACAGCTACTTTTTACTCACTGAGAGTCCTTGTACTTGTTTGCTACCAACATGGAATTATTAACGAGAAAAACGTTTTTACGGTGTTAATATACTACTTTTTATTATTCGAAAGTAGTGACAATTGTCACGAGGTTTAGAAGGAATTTCGTTAATTCTTGAAATGAGGTTCGGCCTGTGTTGGTATTTCGCTACAATCGTCTTGTTTTCAGTCAATTGTAATTTTACGCCGCAAAAAAGTACCTCCTGAAAAAGTTTTTGCAATATTTTTACATTGGTTGCAAACAAACACACGGCCTGTCCGATGGTAAGCGGTATCCGTAGTTTATGGATGGTGGCAATATGAGAAACAGTGTTTCTTACAACTACCTATAGCACCTGTCCCGAGGTGGAATAGGGGCCTGTTCTTTTCGTTCCAAAGCCCAGATATTCTATATAATTTCAAAAATCTTAAGCACTAGGTTCCTTTTACTCCAAACAGGCAAGACAAAAGCCCGTCAGGACTCTTTAGGATGCCTTGATTAATTAAATTTTTGCCGAGCGACTTTCTTTGGGCATTCTTAGCGAGATGCAAATTAGCTCTATTTAAGTGCTGGAATATGAGAAATTATCAAGATTTGTAGATGATAAAAAGGCATTATAGAATGTTATTTTAATAACTAATCATTATTTTTTATTAGACTTTTTATTATGGTGCTACATGGCGGTACATGGTGGTACATTATACGATAGTACTCACAGAGGCTTTGTTGCACTGACAGTAAATTTTTAAGTCGCTATTAATCTCATATGATTGTCAAATTGTCACTGTGACAAAGTACGAAATGATACATAAGTCCAGGGAACGGATACCGATATTTTCTCGATACAAAAGTACGGTTCTTTTTTCTTTCTTTTCCGTTCTTCAGTATATAAATTCTTTGTTAATGCATTAATTAAAACAATACGATGTTGTTAATTACATAAGATATTGAGTACCTATCTACTGCATAAAGACTATGAAACATTTTAGAATATTGGGCTATGTCGAGGTTTTTTCAAGAAAACCAGATCCGATCCCTGCATAAATCAATTTCCTTGATTTTACTTCCCAAATTGACTAGTGAAATAAGAACGAATAGAACATCATTGTTTTATATAGTCTGTATCAGAAATATACTGTTTTCGAAGTACGTAGATATTTCAAAACCTCAAATTATAAAGCAATATCAGTTGAGGAAGCCGCATCAATCCGTTTACGTCTATCTGGGGCACCGGCACAGATATTAACCGTAAGATGGAGTATATGTATAAGTTATATAAAATAAATAAAGCACACAGGTAGATCAATTGTAATTTACAAGTATAGTAATATTGCCGTCTAACCCCCTTATTCATAAACGTCTCCTAACATAATAAATCACTAAGTATACGTATTGTCCCTTTCGGTTTTACACACATATTGATTTTTGACAGCCTCCGTAGCCTAGTTGGTAGTGACCCTGCCTACGAAGCTGGAGGTTCCGGGTTCGAATCCCGGCGAGTGCATTATTTGTGTATTTATTTATCACAAATATTTGTTCCTTGGTCGTGGCTGTCTATGTATTTAAGTATCTATATGTATCTATCTATTATATATATCGTCGCCTGGTACCCACATCACAAGCCTTAATTGAGCTTACCGTGGGACTAGGTCGATTTGTGTAAGATGTCCCAAGATATTTATTTATTGATAAGAGTGAAAGGGACAAAATAGGGGGGTCAGGCTCGATTTCATGAAACATTTATTAGAAGAGTAACGCTTACTCTCGTATGGTAATGTCAAAACTCCATAGTAATTTGACACTAGTATAATGAGAGCAATCTTTTTTTTTAAATAAAAGGTTGGTTTAATTCAGCCTAAGTAGGGAGATATCTCAACGCTCTGTCCAATTGGTTAAATACATAAAGTTTAACCCCCTTATTCATACACGTCTGCTAACTTAACAAGCCGCTAATAATTGTTTGCCCCTTTCGGTCTTAACAATGTGTCCATAAGAGCAAAAGGGACAAAAAAATACTAGCGGCTTGTCAAGTTAGCAGACGTTTATGAACAAGGGAGTAAACAAAGAGATTAGCAATTCGTAAGTACTATGTAAATAAAGTATAAAAATTAAGATCTTCACTCTGTTCAGTTGCGTTCACCTGAGCGACCTTCACGAACGTGGTAACTCATATTGTGTTGAAACGAAAGTTGACAGGATTCTGATATCAATCAACAATGTCGTCTTTTTAGCGGCTTGCACTGTAAAACCAACAATGCGTGGCGACCGTGAGTTTTTGAATTTCAATCATATGCGGGCTTTACAGGAGGTAATCTATGGTTACAGGTAATTCAATTACCATACAGCTCGATTTCTGTTTGTCTGTCTTTGACTAATCTGACTCACTTGTTCCACTTCCGCCGACTCTACGAATACAAACAATATACATACGTTTATCTTACATAATTTACATTATTTGGTTGTATTTGTTAGAGCTTACTAGACATTGCAAATTGCAGGAAAAGAGTACCTATATTTAAGGCTTTTACAGACGAGAAATTCATTGAGGTAGGAATATTATCATAATAGGTGTTTAAGGATATAAAATAAGTCATTGCAAGATCTATTTCTAACAATTGTTAATGGTTCAGAAGACAAAGAAACAGACGGATAAGACAATCTGTCCTAATTTACAACGTTTATGAATGCTAAGTATCTATTATTTGTCCCTTCGGTCTTATCAGTATGTCCACAAGAGTGAAAGGGACAAAGAATACTTAGCGGCTTTGTTAAGTTAAGAGGCGTTTATGAATAAAGGGGCAAGAATATTAAACGTAGTTGTTGGTTCTGGACATGACGATAATACACTTAGAGGTCTCAGGTTTATTAGTAAAACTGCCTGTACATATAGGTTTAGTTATTTTTACAATTCATTCAGCTATTTAAACTGGTTCTCTAATCATTTTACCCACAAACGGTAATTACGTAATTAGTATATTATTGGATTTAATTTAAATCCCAGTACAAACATACACGTGTATCAAATCGATCGAGTTTTATGAGGAATCGCCCGCATGTCATTAAATGGCCGCGTAATTGAATTTATTCTCTCTTATCCTTATTAAGATCACCAGAGAAATAAGGACAGAAGGTCTTGCCAGTCACCGCTCAGAGAGCGTGCGAGAGAGCTTATTGAAACCTGTAGCCGTACCATGAGACGTACTATCGACAAAATTGAATCCTGACCCACAATAGAGGCTTGTCATAGTAACTTTGAAAATAAAATTGCTGCATCTGACGTACAATTTGACTTTCAATGTTACTATGACAAGCTCTTTTTGTGGGTCAGGATTCAATTTTGTCGATAGTACATATTAATACTTGAAGTACATAGACAGCCATGACTAAGGAACAAATATTTATGATACATACATAAATACACAAATAATACCCTCGTTGCGATTCGAACCCGGAACCTTCATAGGCAGGGTCACTGCCACCTAGGCTACGGAGGCTGACAACCTAACTGGCTTTACCTAAGATAAGAACATCCAACTTCCGATTCTTTTTTTATTTGAAAACTGATATTTACCGATTGGTACATTTTAATTTGGTACAGTTCTGTCTTAAATTGGACGAATAATTGAATGTCACGCCAACCGATTTCGATCATTCTTTTTTTTCCAAATTAAACAAACTGAGGTGATCCCGTTGGCACCAAATCGGAGTTTGATGAAGGGATCTTTGAGAAATCGGCTGAAGTCGGTTTTCCTTCATTTTAATTTGGTGATTTCAAGAAATATTAATTAATATTATGAATTTCAATAACTTACTTAAGTACTCAACTCATTCTAACTAATAATTTAAGAGAAAGGAGAAATACGACGCATTACCATCAATATTAAATGCTCAGTTTATAGAACGTCCCATGATAAATAACTGAAATGAGTCACATTTTAATACCTATTCTTTATAGTCAACCTTCAAACGAATGCTCTCGTTCGCTCTCTGCAACTTCAAACACTACAATCTGTCATGTGACTCACTGACCGCACATTACTCATTCTGGACACTGACTAACGTTCCAACCTCTCACTCGCACTTGTGACCACGACCGCGAGCCTGAGGGGGACGGAAGAGAACATTAATAGGGCACTTGAGATTGAAGATTATGGGTTCTAAATTAGACGAAGATTGTACGCTCGTCTATTTTTTGAAGCGCGTTCTGATTCGTGGTTGATATACAGATCGACTGTAATTATTAATATGTACCGTGTATAAATAATATGGACGACAAATTAAATCAGGTATAGGATTTATTAGTGCAATTATTAATTAATTAAAAATGTTTTTCAAGGTACGGTTAATTGTGACTCCACAGTAACTTTTTAAATTTTCGGAGCAGCAATGTAGGTCTGTATGAACATAGCCAAGTCATGCACATTACGGGCTGAATTATTTTGTAAGAATATTTTAACAGCAATTTTAAAAAACTTATTATGTCCTATAAGGATGTTTTAGTTAAGTACTTCGCCTGTATTCGATTTATATCCTGTATAACAACCTATACTGGCTTAGAACAGGATTAGTGCGACAATATGTCGCCGCGAGATAGACTATCCATCCCTCTTTTATTCATATAGTAAAAGATGGAATATCTATCTCGCGGCGACATACTGACATACCAATCAGTAGTCTTAGCACATGATTGATGCGACAGTATGTCGCCGCGAGATAAATCTCCCGTCCTTTACTAGCCATATTAACAAAAGAGGGACGGATAGTCTATCTCGCGGCGAGATACTGTCGCGCCAATCTTGTGCTAAGCATACATGTGCTAAGCGTACTGTATATAACAGAACGTAGAACTAGGTCGATTTGTGTAAGATTATTCCATGATATTGATTTCCAGTTCTGTACCTACATCGAACTATTGATTAAATAGTACCGTAGCCCTACTATGAGCTGCCTGTATATGTACTATGCCTGCCTGTCTTTAACGCGCCATTACTTTCTATGAGCACTGATTTGAACTTCAGAAATGAGAGTTTTTGTAAATATACAGAATATCCTAATAGCATTAAGGAACATGGCGAGGTAAGCTGATTACGATCGGTATGTCCCGTAATTCCGTTAGTGGGACATTGGCAGGCATAAATAAGTACACAATTGTAAACCTTATGTCAATGCTTTAAGGTGAAAAAGTGTACCAATGTTTACGCTTTTGACCGGGTCTTTCACCTTTTGTGCATATTTTAGTACACTTTATTTTCTTGTTGTGTGAGTAAGACGATGATTTATTAGAATTAGGAAGCAAACTGCATGTTTCTATCCAATCTTTAGAATTGAAGGGTTGTCTCTCTCTCGCACTAGTACATTCGTACGTAAATGTGAAAGGGAGGCAACACGTCACACGGTTCGTGGCAGGCCTGCTTGACTTAGAAACAATTCACAAAAGAGCATCATAAACTATTTACTTGTGAATCTTTAAAACGAAATATTGTAATTTGTACCTATATTGTATCAATTTATTTAAAAATGATTCAATTACACAAGAAAAGTCTTTCTTGTGTAATTGAATCATTTTTAAATAAATTGATACAATATAGGTACAAATTACAATATTTCGTTTTAATTTTTACTATAAAATTTATAGAAGATACATTAATTTTAAACAAAGAACATCTATTTCGAGCAAAGATTCAATCTGAAATGAATTAAGCAGAAACAGAAATTAAGATCACAAATACAAAAAAAACGAACACAATCAGAAAGTAGGTTTATTTTGTAAATAAAGAATATTCAAGCTAATACTAATACACAAATTAAGCAAATAAGCCAAGTATCGTTATTCCGATACTGCAATCGGATATTTCCTCATTTCTCTTTGTAGTGCCTGAGCTCGGAGCTGCAACAATCAAATTACGGAGACAGTACATCGACTTGATAAAAACGTCCGAAACGAGCGACAAAATATTTGGTAATCGGTAGTCCAAAATGCAGAATAGTTAGAACATATTTATAAATCCTCTTTCTAAGTGTAGGTATGTGAATTCCTGTTATTGATTAATTTCATTTAAGGTCGTTTATTTAATTATTGAATAAAGCGCTTTGTTATTCGTAAATACAAGGTTTTCGGGAGATAAGCCCAAGTCATATTGCTTGTTCGATCCAGATCACCCCAACACAGCAAACTTCGTCAAAATTATTAGGTCCGTCAGTTTCCGGGACCAAGATAGTAAATTAATATAGTATAGTAGATATTAGAATAATAGCAGGAAGATCTCGTTAAAAAGGTATAGTTAACAAATCTTGTGTTTAACCGTGTGTTCATGTACAACAACCTCAAATTCCAACACAAGAAACGTACTTATGCAATAGCTAATTACCAAATCATAATAATTTTATTTTTCCTTTATGCGCTTACCTACTCGTACTTATGTATATTTACTACATATAGAAAGTATAGTATGTTTCACCTATGTATGCTTGGCATTTTTTAACAAATAAGTGACTAGATTACCTAAACTGTTTTAACGTTTTTAATTTTTTGTTAATATTTGCACGAGCGATACCAATTCTACCTTAGAATTTTATCTCACTATAGACTAATAGGCTGAATTGATGTTTATAATTATCAGTTGGATTAAAAATAGCGTTTAATACAAAACATTATACAAACTTACATTATTGTGTAATATATTCACTAGTTGCAAACGTCTATTTGCAACAGAAATTACGCGGTAAAAGAAACGTGTAGCCTTTGAGGGCTCGTTACATACCATTTTTTTTTTACTTTTGTATGTTGATGGAGTTAATATAAAATCGTAATTTAATTATCAATATATACTTATTAATTTATAAGTAGGTATTGACGCGGATAAGAGTATATTTAGCATGAAATAATTAGTGCATAAATCCACATCGTTTTCCTATATAGATTTACTAAAGTAAAGGCCGAGCCACACAGAATGCGTATGCAGCACGTATGCGTGGCGTGTGCGTTGTAGTGTATGAAATGTCATAGTAGATGGCACAACGTTTGCTGGTCACGCACACGTACACATTACGCAAGCGGTGTGCCATCTAATATGATGTTTACATACTACAACGCCACGCCTCGTACACGCGCATCCGGTGTCGTTTGGCCTTAAATGAATGAATCAATAAATCTTCATAGTATAGTGCGGATTTATGTCAGTACTTATTTCAGGCTATACGAGTACTTGTACTCGTATCAGCGTCAATATCTACTTATTATATTACAATGATGTTATCCGTCGCGCCCTTGTTAGGGCATTTTCACTTCTAGGGACACCCAATTAGCTTAAGGGCCTGTTTCACAATCTCCAGTTAAAGCTATCTGTCAGATAAAAATAACACGCTCTCTTTATTATTCCAGGTGAAAGAAAGAGATAGTGTTATTTTTTATCTGACAGATAGCTTTAACTGGAGATTGTGAAACAGGCCGTAACTCTCACAAGAAAGTTAACTTCGATGTCAGCTTTGTAACGACAATTAAGCATTAAATATGAATAGACATATTTTTTTATCATTTAATCCAGAAAGAATACGCGTATATGCAATATAAAAACACGAATTACGTGGATTTACGTAAATATTTCATGCTTAATTGCCGTTACAAAGCTGACATCGAAGTTAACTTTTTTGTGAGAGTTAAGCTAATTGGGTGTCCCTAGAAGTGAAAATGCCCGTTAGCGCGAAAATACCGGCCGTCCTAGAGCCCAAAGGTCTGGCCAGGGACGACGGCAAGAGGCCTGACGGAATGACGCTGGTGCCCTGGAGCATGGGTCGGCCGCTAGTTTGGGACGCCACCTGCGTAGACACTCTGGCGCCGTCCCATGTTTCGGTCACCGGCGTTGCTGCTGGCGCCGCGGCATCATTAGCCGAAAGTCTCAAGCGCCGCAAATATTCATTTACGTCGTTTTTTAACCGACTTCAAAAAGGAGGAGGTTAACAATTCGTCGAAATCTTTTTTTTTTTTTATGTATCTTCCCCGATTACTCGAAGACGCGTGGACCGATTTCAAATATTCTTTTTTTGTTTGAAAGGGTATACCTTCTAGTTGGTCCCATTGTCACCGAATCCAGATCTGATGATGGGATCCTGGAGAAATCGAGGGAACTCTTCAAATGTTGTAGGCACACATGACATTTTTCATTTATTTTCGAAGACTAATCAAGTATTTGCATCTAGTCATGAACATCTTAAGTTGGTGATCTGATGATGGAAGGTACAACTCTTTAGCAATTAGGAGTTGGGGGATAATTCTTTAAGTATAACATATTTCGTGTATTTTGGAAGCTATTTGAGTATTTGCCTTTAGGTGGTCATCCTTTCATGTTGGTGAGCTGATGATGTAAGGTACAACTCCTTGGAGATTAGGAGTTGGGGGATAATTCTTTAAATATAACATATTTCATATATTTTGGAGGCTATTCGAGTATTTGCCTTTAGGTGGTCATAGTCTCATTTTGATGAGCTGATGAGGAAAGGAATAACTCCTTAACGATTAGGGGTTGGAGGATCATTCTTTGTATATATAACAAATGTCATACATTTTCGAGATCTATTCAAGTGTTTGCTTAGTAGTTATGACATGTCGGTTAGCGGTTAGTGATTCTTTAAATAATATTGGCATGCTAAGTCTGTTACCTTTGAAATTGTTTTTGTATTCATATAAGTTCGCCAGTTCAGGTTTTATGGCCTACTACAGTGCAGTACATTCTAATTGTAAGTATTTAGAGCATACTGAATAACGATTTTATATTTACACTACTAAAAAGCAAAAAATAAAATATTTTAAAAATAAAAATAAAACCGCCTTCAAAAATTCGCCCGAACTAAAAAGTTAAAAATAATTTTGGTTACTACTTCTTAGGATTTCCTACCCAAACCTTTAAACCTTTTACCCTATTCATTGAAATAAAACATTATGGCTAGGTACCCTACAGATTTCTTAGAAGTCGGTGCCAAGCCAAATATGTTCACTTTGCGAGTACTTATATGTATTTGATAGAGCTTTGTAATATACTGTCACTCCGGTTATGCTTTCATGAAAATGACTGAGGCAGACCATTCTGTTGATAAAAGCGTAATCGGAGTGACAGTAAGTTACAAAGCTCTATCTAATATATACCTATGAACGTATTCGGCTTGGCACCGACTTCTAAGAAATCTGTAGGGTACCTAGCCATAATGTTTTATTTCAATGAATAGGGTAAAAGGTTTAAAGGTTTGGGTAGGAAATCCTAAGAAGTAGTAACCAAAATTATTTTTAACTTTTTAGTTCGGGCGAATTTTTGAAGGCGGTTTTATTTTTATTTTTAAAATATTTTATTAATAATAAATTTTATTTTTTGATCAAAAAAAAACCTTATATATTAATACGTATATGTTTACACTTAGTGATAGTGCAGTCCAGAGAATGAATGAATGATCTATATTATACCAAAAAAGAAACAAATATAAGCAATTATACGTAGTACGAGTACCTTCAATATTTATATCGTCGCTAAACTTACTGAATCTCTGATCTAACAGCAATACATTCATGGAAATGTCACCTTTCTTTCATTCTGAATACGGCTGATTTTTTCATCAAGTGAGGGTTGCAGATACGAGGTTTAGTAAGGTAAAGCTGCGATATAATATATAATACAGCATTGTCTTGACCTTCATTTTATACAAGTGCATAGCATAGTGTGTAAGAGATGACCGGGACATTTCCATCTTATCATATTGGAGTAAGGTGCACAATTGCAAATTGAATGTAAGTTATTAAACCTGAATGAACGGAAATAGCAGGATGCTTAGTCAAGTTGTCAATCGCTAACGGTTAGCGTATCGTAGTTTTCCCTCTCTCTCACTCTTTCATATTAGTTCGACAAAGACAGTTAGCTGCCTTTCGTTTACGATTGACGATTAAGCCTTAGCGATTGGCAACTTGTCTAAGCACCCTGGTCTTTATAGTCAGGTCGTGAAAATACATGTTCAGGTACTTTTGAGTACCGTGGCCGCTGCGATATGATGTCGACTGTACAACGATATTCAGTTATGTCGGACTTCCTTGATTGGTACTCCAGTGACCGATAACAAGGAAGGCCTGAAGCGTTTAAATACAATGCTAATTGAAAATCAAATTACGTATACGAAGCCCTAAATAAGCTCTTAACTTTAAACAACAACAGTTGCTGGAGAAAATTTCTCGCGAATAAACAATGGGAGTTGTTTTGAGGAAACTTGTGCGATATTAGGTGCCTTCTTGAATTAATTGCATAATGACTCATCTTAGTCGGGAGTTGAGAACTCCTTTTTGTTAGAAAAACGTTTTGTTTTTGGATGAGGCAGTCTGCGTAAATTAGTTGAGAATTTGTCTGGCGCGATTCGGCCTCCTTATTCATCGAGTTATAAAGAGTACATCATTATTTAAAAAAATATAATCAATATTTCAATTATAACTAACGTGAGACTCATACATATTAAACTATTTACCGAATATTCCTCACATATTTAATTTATTTTATATTTTATTTATTCGATGATTGCTCGACAAGTTTCAACCCATTAAAAGCATCTCTCTCTGGAGCACACACCGGACTTCAAAACAATTCGAAATCTTTTTTGAATGAAGCTTACACCTACCTAAGCGTATTTTTTTTATAAATTGCAGCACTTACGAAACGAATGTATTTCAGATTTGCGAACATAACACCGATAAAAACCAAAAACCGTGCAACGCAGTTTTACAAAAGCAGAAAAAAGCGGAAACGTGGGTAAATTAAGAAGCTAAATAAACCAGCAATTTACCCTGAAACTAAACCTTTGTTTCATTCCCCGATTTAAGTGCGCACAATAAAGGCAATAATAAAAAAGTGAGCTTTCAACCCCTCGTAAAGATAATCACTGGGGCAACGAGTCAGGGAGCTGCTTTTTGGGCCTGGCTTTTATAAATGAGAACCTAAGGCGAGGTCACGTTTGCGTCAAGGTTAAATCCCTCAAAGCATGCGTGTGACAGAGCCTTTACTATGAGTTTGTCGGTGCCGTTGGTATTATCTCACTGTATCTCCTACCTAAATACCTACTATTGATGATGTCGAAATTGATCCTGTATCTTGAAATTCTTAATTTTTGAATCGAGCGCGCTGAAAACTTTACAACATAATACGAGGAACCTTACGATAGATGTGTTTTTAATTTTTTTATTTGGAGAAGTGGCCGCTATCTTAATATTTTTATACCGGTAGCGCTGAAAACTGATATCTGAGGATCATACAGACCTCCTAGTATGTATTTAAGATCAATTGTGAAAAATAGCCGCCATTTTAAAAAATTTCTTTTTTGATCCGAGCACGCTGAAAATCGATATTTTCTATTGCATATGTGTATTAAGTATTCAAACATTTTTGCAAATTTGCGCTCGTTGTTTTTATGCCACGATGTCATAATATCAAATGTTGTCATATATTTCTTTATAACTTCCGTCTTGTTTTCGGCCGAGAATTCTGTTTAGTTTTGACGGCCCTTTCTAGCGACTACAGAAAACGTAAATCTACGATATAGTAAGCCTGATACACGCGTTGACCTGAGAGTTTATGGGGTAACGCCCATATTGTTAAGGTAGAGTGATGCTGGCCCTTACCATGCAACAGAACCTATATACCTTCAATACCTTTACTAAGAGTATATATTTGTTACTCTACGTCTTGTAGGTTGTATTGTACGATATGAGCAGGAATCGTTGATATATTGACACTTTCGACAAGTCCTGAAAGGTCCTTCTATAAGTCATCAAAGGGTGTGAAAGTACTTATTTCTCACTTTCTTTCGAAATGCGAGTAGGAAATAAAAAAATCCTTAATGTCTTTCATTTATCGAGTTGTGGTTGTTCCTACAAAGTCTACAAACCGGTTCACTATATCCCTAAACAGCACAAAATCACAAAATTCTTTCGTAATAGAATTAAATCAACAGCGAACTTTGTTCAATCAGATTTCAATTTCTAATTTGAAACACGAAATCTCACAAACGCGATTAACAAAAATCTGATAAAACAAATAAGCCGCTTAATGTGCATGAGATTCCAGTTTCAATTTCCGGTTGTTGCAATTAAAAAAACATATTCTAAATTGTCTCGGCTATCGGCTTCCGAGAATGGGAACGGACAAAAAAGATCCGTGCCTCATTTTTAAGGACAGCGCAGCGGTTGGAGATCTCGGAATTCGATCTCTCTTGGCGAACAGTTATACGGATGATACAACAAATTATTTTGAATGCGGTTTGATCTCTTTTTGACAATAGTAAAATGATATGTAGTAGTACTCGTAAAAACTGTAAAGACAAGATATGAATACTTGGGAAACACTTAAGTGGCGATAATTGAGGAAGTGTCTTTTCAAAAGGGTTTAAATCCACTTTGTCAACAGAGATTGTTTCTCTTTGAAAACATTTAATAAATAACTCTTGTTGACAGAGTTAGCGTTGAAAATTTCCGGATTAAATCCCGTTTCTTCCCAAACAAGTCGTTTTTTTCCAGAATTTTTCGAAAAAAACAATGAAATTTTCCACTCTAAACCAATGAAAATTAGGTCTTATTTTCACTTATACCAGGAGAACGCGATGTCACAGAGGAAAAGTCAATTGAAACAGATGGCAAGGAGTGACAGTGACAGTGACATTGATTGTTTCTGAAAAAATCCGAATAAAACGGAAAAAAACGAAGTTTTCATACATTCCCGAAAAAAACATTTTGTTTTTTTCCGACATTTTCAACGCTGGACAGAGTGGAAATAAGCACTTTTGAAAAGACACTCTTAATTTATTTTTATTATGACTAATTATAAATAACGAAGACCAAACGCAACTCGCAGGTAATCTATTGATAACCTTAGAAATAAAGCAATTTATTCTAGTTAGAGCTAGATTCTTCAAGTAATTTGGCAGGAATCCTCAGCCAGCACATTTCATGAGTTTATCTATCGACAAACCTAATAAAAAATAAACGGCAGTAATTGGAAGGGTCTTTTGTTTTCGGGATCCGCGGGATTTCGCCCGCGGCCTCGATCCCGGTCTATATTTTAGCAAGGTTTTGCTTATCTTTTTGGGTTCTTCGACTACATTCTATTTAAATCTTAGGTACAGTCATGTTCTTTAACATCCCTACTAATACATGTGAAAGTAACTATGTTATGCTATGCTATGACACTTAAGTTTCTGAAACTTTTTTTTTATTTTGTTTGGAGATAGTTTCCCGGGATATGTATAGCCGGATCCTACGAAGTGCAGACAAAGTAGCGTAAAACAGTTAATTACACATTCTTCAATTAAGCATATTATCTACTTACATAAGCTAAGCACGACATCGGACAAATGTGCGTCATTGTTTGCAATAATATGGACATGACTATAAAATTGATTAAATGAATAATCAAACGAATAATTTCTTGAAATTTGATTTCAAAGCTTTAAGGTGACTATTTAAAAGGTTTTGATAGTTACCGGTGTCTAATATGTAATTTTATGAAAATGATTAAAAGATTAAATATTCAATCAACTTAGCAGTCATGTACATAATTATTATTGCGAACAATGACGCAAATTTTTCCGATCTCTGATAATATCTACCGAGGACTTTTTACTAGAAGCTGTCAAACGGCGCGCCCGATTAGAATTCTTACTATTTTTAGGCACTAGTTATTATGAATCACTAACTTTCACAAACTTGAATGACACTATAAAAGAGAGCAAAGGGAACGGTATTTTTATAGTGACTCATGCCATACATTAACTCATGATAACGAGTTGACTTGCAAAAAGACTGTTTCTGAAAGTGGAACGATCGAACTTTTTTTTTAGGTTTTCGGTCTCGCTTCTCTTGGGATAGTGTTTTTGACAGTGCCTCTACTATTACTTATAAAATGCATGAACATTTTACCGAGCTGAA